>CM069080.1:31123202-31422694 GCA_035578085.1 Solanum pinnatisectum | reverse complement strand
AATTTAAAAATTTTCAATACAATCGAACTCTTTTATAAGCAAGTGGAAGTTTAACATGACATTGTCTCAAACCGTCTAAACATAAGAAAAATAGAAATCTTGGGAGGCAACCCATACAATAGTCTCAAACATAAGAAAAAGACATAAAATAGATAGGAGATCGAATCCTCAAACACAGCGAGGACTCATGAAGCTTCACTTCACAATCCTCAGGAACTTGCTTACAAATATGTGAATCGAGAACGTTTGGACCTACATTTGATAAGAATGTAGGCAGAGTATGCGTTACTACAATCAAGTACTAAATATGATGGCTAGCATAAACAACATAAATGTTAGTCAACATAAGACATAGGCATAATCATAATCAATACATAATAAGCATCATAATGAAAGAGAATACTCAAGTAACCTCACTTATCTAGCAACACTCCAAGTAAATCAACTTCATAACATAATCTCATTAGTCATACTTTCTTTTGAAGGGGGGATTCGCCTCGATGCCTAGTTCATAATGGCTAATGTGTGCTCTTATCTTACCTTACTTACTTTTAGATTACGGATACTTGCCTCAATCTCATCGTATGATGCGGTACTCGCCTCCACGTCATTTTATAAGGAGCATGGGTACTCGCCTAGCCTCCATGTCCATTTATCATAGTAAGAATATGGGGACTAACCTCTTGTTCAATTCTAAGGAGTATGGGGAATCCCCTCATATCCATGCATGTGGAGGTCAAGGGTAATCACTTTTAGCCTCATCATTCATTAAGCATTTCGATCTAGATTTGTTTTAGGTGAGCAATCCTTTCAACCTAGAATCATTCATGTGAGTAAACCTTTCACATTCATGCAATCATGCTTAACAATTCAATATGGGAAGTATCTCTTCCAAATCATAACATCAATCAATCAATCAATAATTCATAATCTAGGCTTTACTCTCAAAGCACTACATCTCATGATCATCATCTATGCTTTAGTTTCAAGAAATTAACATCATATTCATCATATATGCTTCCATGAAAAGCAATTCTAGTCATAAATCATCAATCCTATATGGAGATATCTAGCCCATAGAGTTTCCCTCACATGGCATCAAACCCAATATATCAATTCAACCCTAAAATCATAGGATATGCATGGGTACATGTAATTCCATCCTAAATACATGAAATTCTATTAATTCAATCATAAACAATAATAATTCACTCAATTGGATCAACATTCATAATAACCCACAATAATGGAAGAAACCCTATCTAGAATTGGAGAAATTCTTCTTCAAATTGTGGAATTCTAGGGGACTCTATGGGAGGATGAATCCCATAGATGAAAATCCATCATACCTTAGTCAAATAGCCCATAAAAGCTTGCAAATTAGGAGACTTGATCTTGACCTAGCTTCAATCTTCTTCTTCTTCTATTTCTTCTACCTTCTAGAGAGAATATTTGAGAGATGATTCGGGTTTTCTTTTGTGATTTGAGAGGGAGACTTAATTGGGGGATTTTAGGGGTTAAAAATACTTATATAGGTGGTTTAGGTCAAGGAAAAATGACACTACTTCAATTTAAATAAAATTGGAAAATACCCTTAAGTCTGTAAAATAATTTCTGTGACTTAACCCACGAGACCATGACCCACGGACCATGGATGGATCCACGAACCGTCCTGGTTAGGCGTGGTTTATGTTTTGGGACTTGCTTTCGAGGACCTTGACCTACGACTCCCTAACCACGGACCGTGAACCCATCCATGGGGCGTGGGTCTGGCCGTGGTTCATTGCCCAAAAATAGTGCCTCGGGTTCCCGTCCACGAAGCCCTTCCGAGGCGTGGGTCGAACCGCGAACTGGTTGGCCCTCGTGGGTGATACATGTTGGTTCTGGAATTTCGCTAGTTTTCCCTCTTTAGGCTATGGGGTGTTACACCCGGTGTCTCCTACACCAAAAAGGGTTGTCCTACTTGCCAAGGTGGAACTAAAAACATTCTAGCTTACGTGGATCCACTAGTTAATCAACCTATAAGGGCACATAGTTATAGGATAAGGAGATTGCTACTAGAAACCTAGGCTCTACTGACATGAGGGCTTCCATCACATAATATTACTTTGGAAACCCAGGCTCTACTGACGTGAGAGCTTCTATCTGATATTCAATATCGACTTGATGCTAAGCATAAAGCCCACCGAATAGTTATTAAGTCTTGACTTATCTCATAATCCATGGAAAGGTGCCCTTGAACAACCAAACCAAGTTAGTTCATTAAGATATCTCCTTAGACCATGCATGAGAAACCATTCACCATCCATGATATTTAATAATAACATTTAATCTTTGATTCAATTAGGTGAGAAAGCCTTTCAATCGAAGAATTCTTATTATGTGAGAAAACCTTTCACATCATGCTATTATGTGTTTATGAGAAAAATCTTTCAATAACACATCATAATCATTAGTGATACTTTACTCTCAAAGCATCCTTAAATCATTTGCATAGAGTTCATAAATACATGCATAATTCCATGATTTTCCCTTCAAAGGTCAAAACCCACTTTCAATAATCAATAATCATTTTTTAGAAAACATGGGTTAGATATTGATTTCATCATAAATTCATGTAAATCTTATCATTGCATGCTTAATTTCATAAAACTCTTCGTCGTAATCAAAGTCACATCACATGATCATGACTTGAAAACATGGGGATTACGTGGGTTCATGGGGAAATAATCATAAAACCATAGTATTTCATCAATTCATGCATAAGAGATCATAATTTAATAATTTAAATCAACATTAAATAGAATCCATGATAATTGAAGAAATCTAATCTTTGAAATTAAGGAATTTCAGAACTCCATGGATGGAAGGAATCCATGAATGAAAACTATCATACCTTGAGTCCAAAAGCTAGCTTCAATAGAGGAATCGGAACCTTAGCTTGAAACCATAGGAAAATCATTCTTCTTCTTCTTCTTCCTCAAGTTTCTAGAGAGAGATTATTTGGAGAAGAATTTGGTTTTTCTTTGTGAAATGGAAGAATGAAGTGAATGGGTTAATTTGGGGGTTGATAAAACTTATATAAGGGTTCTAAATATAGGCAAAATGACATAGTATAGTTATTAATATAATTAGGAAAAGACCCATCTGCCTCTTAAAATAACTGCTAGGTTACCATCCACGGACCTGTCGGCGGATTGTGGTGCGACCTGTAGTACATCACGATTAACCGTTGTTGGTCATCAGAAACTAATTTTTGGGCCCTCAAACCACGAGCACTGACCACAGACCGTGGTCTGACCAATGGTCCGTTGGTTCAGGACGTGGTCTCGAGCCTTATGGGACTATTTTGGGCAGTCATCCATGGACCACACCTACGGTCCATGGTCCCTTCAGCGGGCCGTGGGTGGCCGACATGGTTGGCACCTGCAACATCTGGAAACTGTCTATTTGGCCTATTTCGAATATGGGGTGTTACAATATCTTCCCCTTAGGATCATTCGTTCCCGAATGAGATTCAAACTAGTTCTAATGGGTAGGAGAGGAAATAACAACCCAACCTACGTTGCAATGCATACAACCAAGGTGGAACTATCAACTCCAAGGTAGGACGTTCTCAAGACATCACAAGAGGGGTGAACTAACTCAATCAACCCATTATACATGTAATGCACATAAATAAGGAGGAAACATCAACTTCAAACTCGTCATACTCCGTCTGACATAAGGAAGTAGGAACTACATCTAGCAACCCAATATACATGAATTTGCAACATTACTCATTTTCAAGGAGGAACTACCTTCTCCAAGCTAAAATCATGCTCAACACAATTTCTTGGAGCTCATATGCAATTCACTCTCAAAAAGAATATCTGAAGCATGTTCATCAATTCATCTCATAAAGTCTATATGTAACTTATATTCAATGCACAACAACATGAGGAAAATCAATTATATAAACCCATTTTCTTTCAAAGCACACGTTTTCATGAGCACGCATCACATAAGGAAATCATGGAAACACACAAAAACACATAACTCCTAAAATAAGGACAAACCAAGAGGAACTCATTACCTCAAGCTAGAATAGGGTATAAGGAAAAAGATGAGGATATCAGGACATCATATCGGCCTTAACCTCTAAAGTAGCACCCTCAACTAACTGATTCCTCCATAAAACCTTCACGGAAGCTAATTCATTTTCTCGATTTCATGACTTGCCGGTCTAAAATCTCTACCGGAACTTCCTAATAAGAAAGACTTTCATCAACTCCCAACCCTTCTAGGGAAACTATGGATGTCAGATCTCCAACACACTTCTTAAGCATAGAGACATGGAAAATCGGATGCGCTGATGCCAACTCATTTGGCAAATATAACTCATAAGCAACCTTACCAATACGTCTCAAAATTTGATATGGGCTTACAAACCAGGGACTAAGTTTCCCCCTCTTACAAAACCTCATCACACCCTTCATGGGTGAGATTTTCAAGTAAACCCTATCGTTAACATCTAACTCTAGATCCCTTCTTCTCATATCAGCATATGACTTTTGCCTACTTTGAGCCGTTCTCAACCTCTCTCTAATGAGTCGAACTTTCTCAATTGCCTCATGAACTATCTCGGGACCTATTAGGGATTCACCCATCTCAAACCATCCTATGGGAGATCTACACCTCCTACCATACAAGGCCTCAAATGGAGCCATATTGATACTTGAGTGATAACTGTTATTGTAAGGAAACTCAATCAATGGAAAATAGTCATCCCTATTGCCTTTAAAATCGATCAGACAAGCCCTTAACATATCTTCCAATGTTTGGATCGTATGCTCCGCTTGCCCATCAGTTTGGGGATGAAAAGTCATGCTAAGCTTAACCTTAGTGCGAAGCCCTTTTGGAATGACTTCCAAAATTAAGAAGTGAATTGGGTACTACGATCAGAAATAATTGGAAAAGGCACTCTATGTAACCTTACCATTTCCCTTAAGTATAAATTGACATAGTCCTCCACTGAAAAAGAAACTTTAATAGGAAAGAAATGAGCCGATTTCATCATCTGATCTACTATCACCCAAATAGAGTCATGTTGTGGTTAGGTGCGAGGCAAATACACAATAAAGTCCATATTCAGTTCTTCCCACTTCTAAGTAGGAATGATAATATCTTGGGACAAACCTCTCAGTTTCTGATGCTCAACCTTTACTTGTTGGCTATTTGGACAATTTGTTACGAATCCCACAATATCTTTCTTCATCCCATTCCACCAATAGACCTCCCGTAAATCACGATACATCTTTGTGGCTCCCGGGTGAATGGAATACCATAAACTATGAGCTTCTGTTAAAATCTGTTCCTTCATGTCATCGACATTTGGAATGCATAGTTGACCTTGGTATCTAAGGACACCAAATCCCCTTTGGGAAAAAGCCTCAATGGATTTCTTAAGCATCGCTTGTTCAATTCTACAAAAATTGGATCAAGACCTTGCTTGGCTTTCACATCCGCCACAAAAGACGATGCGGAACCATTGTGAACAATAACACCACCTTTGGCGGAGTCCACTAGTTGAACACCTAATCAAGCCAATCTATGAACATCTCGAACCAACTCTTTCTTTTCTTATTCAATATGAGCAACACTACCCATAGATAATTGACTAAGAGCATCCGCTACCACATTAGCTTTACCAAGGTGATAAAGAACACTCATGTCATAATCTTTCAATAACTCAAGCCACCTTCTTTGGCGAAGATTCAAATCTTTTTGATTACATACATATTGTAAACTCTTGTGATGGGTAAACACATCTATATGAAATTCGTACAAATAGTGTCTCCAAATCTTTCAAGCAAAAATGACTGCCTCTAACTCAAGGTCGTGAATAGGAT
This sequence comes from Solanum pinnatisectum, assembly GCA_035578085.1. Taxonomy (NCBI): domain Eukaryota; kingdom Viridiplantae; phylum Streptophyta; class Magnoliopsida; order Solanales; family Solanaceae; genus Solanum; species Solanum pinnatisectum. The sequence continues at coordinate 31,416,803 of CM069080.1, read as the reverse complement.
AATTCTTCTCAGGATTTTAAGTTGCCTTGAGGCATAGGCAATAACTTTCCCATTTTGCCTTAGCACACACCCTAACCCAATTCTTGACACATCACAATAAACCACAAAATCATATGTTCTTTCTAGTATGGTCAATACCAAAGCTAAAGTAAGTCTGTCTTTCAATTCTTGAAAACTTTTCTCTCACGTTTTGGATCATATGAACTTAGCCTTCTTTTGAGTCAAAGCTGTCAAAGGAGAGACAATTGAAGAGAAACCTTTAACAAACCTTCTATAGTAACCGGCTAATCCCGAGAAACTTATAATATCCAAAGGAGTTAGAGGTCTAGGTCAACTCTTGACCGCATCCGTCTTCTTAGGTTCTACCTCAATATCCTTACTTGAAACAATATGACCAAGGAAATCTATAGACCTTAACCAAAATTCACATTTTCTAAACAATGCAAAAAGTGGTTGGTCCTTAAGAATTTGCAACACGATCCTCAAATGATCAATATGCTCATCCTCACTCCTTGAGAAGATCAAAGTATCATCAATGAACACAATCACAAATATGTCAAGGTATTGTCTAAATACCCTATTCATCAAGTCCATAAATGTCGTAGAGCATTAGTCAACCTAAATGAAATTACCAAGAACTCATAATTATCATACAGAGTTTGAAAAGCCGTCTTTGGGACGTCATCACCTTTCACCCTTAATTGGTGATAACTTGATCGAGATCGATCTTAGAGAAATAACGCCGCTTTGAAGTTGGTCAAATAAATCATATATCATTGGGAGAGGATACTTATTCTTAATGGTCACCTTGTTCAATTGCGATAATCGATACACATCACGGAAGACCCATTCTTCTTTCTAACAAACAAAGTGGAGCACCCGTGGATGAATGCTCGATCGAATGAAACCCTTATCCAACAAGTCCTTCATTGTTTCTTCAACTCCTTAAGTTCTACCAGAGCCATACGATAAGGAGAAATAGAGAAAGGTTGCATATCTGGGAGAAGGTCAATACCAAAGTCTATTTCCCATTTGGGAGGAATACCGGGTAAGTCATTTGGAAACACTTTCGGAAACTCATTGACAACGGGGACTAACTCCAGAGAAGGGGTTTCAGAATCTAAATCCCTTACCCTTACTAAATGGTAAATGCAACCCTTAGAAATCATCTTTCTAGCTTTAAGATAAGAAGTAAATTGACCCTTAGGCATAGAATTTCCCCCCTTCCATTCTAGGATAGGCTCATTTGGGAACTAAAACTTGACTACACGAGTTCTACAATCGATAGAAGCATACCATGAGTGAATCTAATCCATACCCAAGATAACATCATAGTCTAACATATCAAGATCTACCAAGTGAACAAGAGTAATTCTATGGGACAAAGAAACAGGATACTTTCTATAGACCCTCTTCGCACCATAGAATCACAAACAAGAGTAGAGACAGAAAAAGGTTCTAACAACACATTGGGGGATCACATCAAACCTCATAGCCACATATGGCGTCATAAAAGACAGGGTAGCACCGGGATCAAGTAAGGCATATACATCAAGTTGAAAAACTTTCAACATACCGGTAACCATATCCTGAGAACTCTCTTGTTCACCTCTAGTCTAAAGAGCATAGTAAAAGTTTTGCTTAGGAGCATTGGAACCCGAACAACTAGGAGTAGCTTTCTTGCCCTCTCTTCCTTTAGCCATATGCATCGGGCAATCCCTGGTTTTGTGACAACTTTTGCCACAACCATAACAACCATCCTTGCCGGCTAGGCACATACAATCATGCCTCTTTCCACACTTAGCACAATTAGGCCTAGGAAATGAAGATCCACTACCATTACCTCCTTGAGGCTTAGGGTTAGACACCATATCTTTGTTGAACTTAGGATGAGCATTAGAGGAACCTTGACCGGAGAACTTTTGTCGAAATCTAGGACGACCTTGTCCATCGGACCTTGCATTAGAGAAATTTCCATCACCCGTCTTTGACCTTTTTGCCTCCGTAGTCATTTCCATAAGGTTTTCCTCCTTAATTTGTTGTGCATGGACCATAAGATGAGGGATATCCATGTCATGAATGAGCATTGCGGTTTGGCACTCCTTAACCACCATTTCGGACACACTCGATACAAACTTACTCATCCTGGCCCTTGAATGCACAACAATCGATGGAGCTTACTTGAACAATTGAGTGAACTTTAGAGCATACTGCCTCACACTCATATTTCCTTATCAAAAGTTAATGAACTCAAGCACCTTTGCTTCCCTCATCTCAAGGGGAAAGAACCTATCAAGAAAAGTAGCCTTAAACTTATCCCAATCAAGAGGATCCACATCTTATGACCTCCTTTCTTTCCATTAGTTATACCATATTTTAGCCACACCTTTCATTTGGTAAGCGGCCAACTCCACCTTTCCACCGGTGTAACTCCCATGATCATCAAAACCTTATAGACCTCATCAATAAACTCCTGAGGATCTTTCTCAACTTTGGAATCATGAAACTCCACAGGGTTCATTCTAGTGAAGTCCCTCTCTCTTGAAGCTGTCGTACCCATATTTGGGTTCACGGGAACCACTACCTCCCTATTTTCTTGGATCATAACCGCTTGACCCAACACTTGAAAATCAGCCCTAAACTCCGCATTAGAAACATGCTTGGCCAAAGTATCGACCGAAACTTGAGGAGTTTGTGGAGGAGCTTCTTGTTCTGCATTCTCCCTCGCATTCCTTCTAGCGTAGCCATATCTTGAAGAACATAGGATAACAATTAGGAGAGAGACTTTATAGAGTGAAACTCTATTGCACGACTTAAGAGTAATAAAAGGAATGGAGTTTCCTAATCATCTTATTGCCTCTCATTCATAAATTTGGCACGCTTCACACTCATGAACCAGACTCTACTAGACGTAGCTTATGAGACATCCTAGGACCATTCAAAACCTTGTCCTCTGATATAATGTTTGTCACGACACAGGGGTACCCCCTAGATGTAACATGACGTGTAGAACCCCGAAGGACTCCATCAAGCCACTTAGCTCTCATAACATAAGAAATAGAACAATCAGAGTAAAAAAATAGACCAAGTCAAAACATTTTATAAAATGAAAAGCGTAAGTCATAACTCATATCTCAACATAGCCATCTAATACAATAGAATGAAATTGGGCATAGCCCATACATCATGTCCTGAAAAGGAAATACATGAGAGAAACTAAATAATAAAATCTCCTTTCTAAAAGCATGAGGACTCACTAAGCATGGGAATCAACCAAATCACGCACTAGCCACGAAATTGAGCACCCTGAATATCGGACCATACATTTGGAAAAAATGTAGGCAAGAGTATGCTTTAGTACAAAAAAAGTACCAAGTATGATAGCCATGCATAAAACATTTAAAAACATGCTAAAAGGGACATTTCATTGCATGACATGCAATTGACCAAGTAAAACATCATATGAAGAGTTATAAAACATAAGTCATAAATCATGGTAAATGCAAGTTAACTTCATCTTTAAAACCCTTTAAACTCATATGTGATACTTTTTGAAGTAACCTTAGTTCATCATAACTTGTGGGGAATAAGCCTTAACCGACATGAGACCATGTAAGCTATAACATGATCTCCCATGTCTCCCACACCGAAAAGGGTTGTCCTACTTGCCAAGGTAGAACTAAGAACTTCTAGGTTACATGGATCCACTAGCTAATCTCGTAAGATTACTTTGGAGACCTGGACTCTGCTGGCATGAGAGCTTCCATCTCATATTCAATATCCACTCAGTGCAAAACATAAATCCCACAGAATAGTTATTAAGTCTTGACTTATCTCATGATCCATGGAAAGGTGCCCTTGGACAACCAAACCAAGTTAGTTCATTAAGATAGCTCCTTAGACCATGCGTGAGAAAACCTTTCACCGTCCATGATCTTTTATAATATAATTTAATCTTTGATTCAATTAGGTGAGACAACTGAAGAATCCTTATTATGTGAGAAAACCTTTCACATCATGCTATTATGTGTTTATGAGAAAAATCCTTTCAATAAAACATCATAATCATCATTGATACTTTACTATCAAAGCATCCTTTAAAAATTTGCATAGAGTTCATAAAGAAATGCATAATTCCATAATTTGCCGTTCGAAGTTCAAAACCCACTTTCATTCATCATTATTTAGAAAAGATGGGTTAGATATGGATTTCATCATAAATTCATGTAAATCTTATCATTGCATGCTTGATTTCATAAAACTCCTCCTTCATAATCAAAATTCCACATCACATGATCATGACTTTAAAACATGGTGATTACATGGGTTTATTTGGAAATCATCATAAAACCATAGTATGTCATCAATTCATGCATAAGAGATCATAATTTAATTATTTAAATCAAAATTGAAGAGAACCCATGATAATTAAAGAAAATCCTAACTTAATTAAGGAATTCTAATCTTTGAAATTGAGGAATTTGGGAACTCCATGGATGGAAGGAATTCATGGATGAAAACTATCAAACCTTGACTCCAAAAGCTAGCCTTGATGGAGGAATTGGAACATTTGTGTGAAACCCTAGGAGAATCCTTCTTCTTCTTCAAGTTTCTAGAGAGAGAATATTTGGAGAGGAATTTGGTTTTTCTTTTGTAAAATTGGAAGAATGAAGTGAATGTTTTGACTTGGGGTTTGAAATAGCTTATATAGGGGTTCTAAATATGGGAAAAACGACATAGTAAAGAATTAATTAATTAGGAAAAAACCCAACTACCCCTTAAAATAACTGCCAGGTGACCATCCACGAACCTTTGTCGACGGACCGTGGTCTAACCTATGGTCTGTCCTGGTGAACCGTGGTTGATCATCAGAAGCTGATTTTTGGGCCCTCAAACCATGAGCCCTAACGAGGGACCGTGGTCTGACCAACAGTCAATTGGTTTAGGCCGTGGTCTCGAGCCTTATGGGACTGTATTAGGCAGTCTTCCACAGACCACACCTAGGGTCCATGGTCCCTTTCATGGGTCGTGGGTGGCCGACGTGGTTGGCACCTGCAACATCTGGAAACTTACTATTTGGCCTATTTTGAATACGGAGTGTTACACATACTCAAATGCTCAGGTGTTAAAAACAAATTTTAAAAGTTTGCAAAAGACTTCTCAAAATAACTCCCTCAAACTTTACTCTTAACTCTATCTTGAATTTGATGTGTGAATTGAAGAATTATTATTTGGAGATACCATATTTCTCAATGATTAGATCTAGTTATCATAGTAATAATCAAGAAAAGAGAAAGGATACATTTTCAAACAACATAGACGAAATAAACAACGAAAAAAAGATGGGGGAAGGCGACCCTGGCGTAGTGAGTGGCACAGGTGCCAGCCCCTAAAATTCATAGCACCATTTTTGGTGCACTGCTAGCGTAGTGCGCCAACCCCTTTGGCGTATTGGTGGCGCATTGCCCCAGGACCCTCCCAGAAAACCCAACAAATTTTCCTCTTCGATTTTTGGCCCTAAATTCACCTAGAATCAAATGATTTCTTCCAAACTCTCTTAGATTCATAAACCCAACAGTAGTAAATGAAAATCTACTCAAAAAAACCCTCAAACTCATAACAATCACCTCAAGAACTCATCAAATCCCAATATTAATGATTTAAGAACGAAACTTCAAGAAACTCATCAAAACCTCAATACATGGATTTCATGGACGAAATTAACTCAAGAAACTCATGATTGGTGTGAGGGTGAATGAACCCATCTCTATGAAAGCTTACATACCTCGAAAGGATAATCCTTTGGCGAAACCCCTTAACGATTGCAAGATTCTTTAACAAACGCTTGAACTTCTCCTTTTCTCCTCTTGAACTTCTCTCTAAAACACTAAGCATGTTTAGGAATTGTGAAAAATGATCTATGTAAGTTTACACCTCTAAAATATTACTAAAAATGAGTTAGGCAAGTGGGGTAAGGAAAAGACCAAAATGCCTCTCCTTAATTAAGATGGATTTCCTTAACTTGACAGGCTGTACTCCGACGGGCATATCTCCCTCATCATAAATTTGTCATTTAGCAAACACGGTGGCATCATATAGAGGACTTAGAGACCTTTAATGTGATACCATATGAACCACCTAACTCATCTTGTGCTAGAACTTATGGTCGTTTGAAGTTGACCAAAAACTTATAATTTTAGACTAAATTACAAAATCCTCAAATTAACTCTTTCCAATTTAGTTCTTTCAATAATTAGGTCATTCAAAGACCGAAGTGTTACAACTGTCCACAGGAGTATGAGGCCTACTAGTTGAGGCTCCAAACCTCATCACATCACGTTGCTACTATTCCAAAGCTTCCTTCTTTCTAGCTACCTGCTTGGACTCCCTCCTAGCCTTCTTTAGTTTCCGATTCTCTTCCCTTGGATTTTCATAAGGGAGTTAAGTGTCATGGGTCTTTTTCTTCTCCTTTCTCTTTCCTATCTCGAGCCTTTCAAGGTCAACCCAAATATCCCCAATTGGCTGAGTGATCGGAGGCATGTTTAATAGATTCATCAGTGAATCTGGTACAAGTAAGAGAGGAAAAGCAACCGACTTATCTGCCAATTTTGAAATATTAGCTTTTAATGCAGTCATTTGTGACTACAAAGAAACACCATCTACATAACCCAAAGTATTGCTTTGGCTATTCAAGTGAGACTCTGAGTTGTACATCTGATTTTTCAGCACATAAACATCTTGTCGTAGTTCATTTCATAGTCACTGCTCCGCACTCTATACTAGCCTTTGGAAAACCTGTGGTAGTTTTCCAACTACTTGATCTAGTATTGTACTGGTCTGCCTTTGTTTCTCTACCAGTCTCTCAAAGCATATGACAGGATAAGAGACAAATATACCTGCACCTACTGAAGACGGTGATGGTAGAGGCAAAACCCCTGAAGCTGTATAGGTTGTCCCCTATAAAGGCTCACTGATCCCCTCAGCTCCTATAGGCTCTATCGGAACATGTGGCAACACTGTCAATGGTGCTGCAGGTCCTGCCCCCGAACCATACAATGGGTTCACCACATTATTGATCTTAGTCACTGCAGTGACTTTGGTCGCCTCACATCTCTGTCCACTAATTTATTAGGTGCGATATCTCATTTTTGTAGAAGTAATCTGTGCAACATTCAATCCATAATGAGCCATAATTCAAGCTATTAAGGAAGCTTGCTAGGGTGATAGGGTGTTGTCATTTCCTTTTGGCCAAAACTATGCGCGAACTACTACCCACCAGACCTTCGCTAAAAATTTCAAAGATGCCTTGGTGATGTGCACCTGTAGGTTAACTACCCATGTTGCTGCTTCACCGTTAGTCCCAATCAGTCCAACAATCAACTTTATGATACTCTGTCGAGAAACTTGATCATCCATCTCAACTTTACTGGTCACCAAATGGTGGCGATCCTCATATAAACCTACAACAATTGGTGTAGTGTACTTCGGACCATGTAGAAATCTTTTGATCATGGTCTCCAAAATATCAACCTTCTGACCTTGAATAACCACATCAGCTAGTGGTCCCAACTTCAATGTTACTTCTTTCTTTCCTCTTTTGGATGATTATGTGGTCTCCAAGTTCATAAGTAAGGGATCATATAAGGAGTAGAATTTATTCGCCAAGTGCCGCGCAAATCGTCTTGGCTTTTCAGTCATCCATTCAAACTAATGTTGTTTGAACATGCTGTAAATATCTGGAAAAGCCTGCAAGTCAGCCTCCATAACTCTTCTTTCTGTGATAATTGATCTCCTGCCAATTCCACTGGACTTGGACACTATTCCTTTCTCAAATATCTCCCTAGATCCAGGAATAGCCCAAGTATTTCGGATGACATTAATGAGTTGTTATTGGACTACAGGGTCAACTTTTCTCCCCGTAACAAACTGCACCACTGAGTCATTGGTGTCACTACTTTTGCTATCCTCCCGATTGTCCCTCTATGCTTCTTCACTGTCACTTGGTCGTGGGTCATTACCAGATGCCTAGGAATTATCATTAGACCCCTGCTCCCTCTCAGAACCACCTTCTTCCTTTTAAGACTAGGAAGCAATGTTGTTATGATCATTTGCCCTGGCTTTTTGAGTTCTAGTCGCACGAGGGGAGTGTTTCTCAATATCAGTTTTGACTTGGACCCTAAGGCTACTAGGTGCGTCCTTACTAGAATTTTGTTCTAGAGAAGTAGGAGGTAAGATGTACACCTGTGTCGTCTTGCACCTTTGTTTAGCCATTGTACGTGAGAGACAATGAGTGAGAATCAAAGTATACGAAATGACTACACTAACGAGTAATCAGATTTCCCTTGTGTATTTAAAGAAAGTGACGCTTTCCCTTAAGAATGTCGTCACTCATTTTGTCATTTGGAATAGCCACACAATAAACAAAGAATGAAATAATATATATATATATATATATATATATATATATATATATATTATACGAGGCTCTATATGGTCTGTGTTAAGTACCATGGCCTGTCTAAGCCCTCATGCAATTGCCCAATGCAGACCCAACATCTAAGTGTGGCTCACGAAGGGTTTCAAGGCCCATGCACACTTACACGGTCTGTGAAGTCTCACGGACTTACACTTAGGTTAGCTTATGGCTCAGAATTCCTAACAACCCATATTGTTCAACTTAGTCAATCAAGAACTCCAAAAAATGACCCTTCTAGTCTTCCTAAAACATGATTTCATCTTATTTCAACAAACCCATCACTATATACACATCTGATCAACACCTAATATGAAATCTACTAATTTTTCCCCATTCTGTCAATATACAAGCCCACACATTCAAAATTACTGAAGACTACCATGAAATTATCAATATATATTAGTTCCCAAACTTAATTTCAATAAGATTAAACTTATATCAAGTAAAGATTAAGGACTTACTTCAAATTGACACCAACTTGCACACAAAGAGAAGAAGAGGAATGCTTGAATTTAGGAATTTGTTGCACTATGGAATTATGGCTTAAAATTTCTCTTTGATTTACTGATATAGATGTTAAAAAAAGACACGTTAGGAATTCATGTGTAGGGGGAAAGAGTTGGACCTTTGGCGCTTTGGGCACTTTGAATTAAAGAAAATTGGGTTTTGGGTCAAGTTGGGTTGGGTCGGGTTCATTATTGCCAACCTAACTCAGATGGGCTGCGAAGTGGATCCTGAAGAGATTCATGGCCCGTGTAGGTGCTTATGGTCCTAACTTGGACAAGAGAACTTCACTAAATGTTCACGAGAGGCTAAATAGTCTGTCTAAGGACAGATGGGCCGTAAACCCTTTTGTGAAAGTCAGTTGTCCTTTGCTTGTGAGCTCACTACAAGTGGCCTTCATCTTTAATGGTTGTATAGTGTCAAACTCCCCATTTACTAGCTTGTGAAGGGAAATTCTTGCTCTAAATTTGTGGTGCACACATGAACGCATTGTGACCCTATAAAATTAAGCTGGAATGGAAACTAGTTATTACAATTACATCTTGGGTTGCCTCCTATGTAGCGCACAATCGCGACGCAATGCAGGTTACATTATTACTTCATCAAGTTTGCATTCCTCAACTATCTTCACTTTTTTCTAGGACTCCCATATATGTCTTGGCTTGCTGTCCATTTGCCTTGAATTTCAGACCCTTTTCATTTTCAAGTTCAATTGCTTCCGATTGACACACTTGGTCACTTTGAATAATCCTGACCATTTGGACCTCAACTTTCTCAAAAATAGGCGTTGCCTTGATTTAAATAATAGCACCAAGTCTCCATGACTAAAAGTCTTCTTCTCAATATGTTTGTCGTTATACAACTTCATCCTCTTCTTATACAATATAGATCTCTCATAAGCCCTTAGCTGAAAATCATACCATTCATGTCTATTCTCTAGTCATATATTTGTTGCCTCACGCAAACTCAAGTTTAGCTTCATTAGTGCCCACAATGCTTTATGTTCTAACTCAACAGGAAATGGCATGCCCAAACACTAACTTATATGGTGACATACCAATGGGTGTTTTCAAAAGTTGCCTTTTATACCCATAATGCATCATCTAATTTCCCTGCCTAGTCAATTCAATTGGCTTTCAATGTCTTTGCCAATATTGACTTTATTTCCCTATTTGAGACTTCCACTTTTCTACTCATTTTCAGATGATATGGTGTCGCCACTTTATGCTATTTCACGCCATACTTAGCTAAGAGAGTGCTACACACTTTATTGCAATAATTTTAGCCTCTATCACTAATAATCACCTTAGGCGTACCAAACTTAGAGAAAATATTCATCTTTAAAAATCCTGCAACACTCTTGCCATCATTCTCTTCCAAGGCCACAACTTCTACCCACTTGGAGACATAATAAACTATAACAAGTATGCATTTCTTCCCGAACAAGCTCACAAATAGTCCCATGAAGTCAATTCCCCATACATCAAATAATTCAACCTCTATGATAGGGGTCATAGGTAGCTCATGACGATGAGAAATAGCCCTTTGACTTTGACACATATCACAACCTTTAACCAAATCAAATGTATCTTGATGAGTTGTGGTTGAGTAGTAACCACTTTAGAACACCTTATGGGTAGTGCAAGCACCCCATGGTGTCCACCAATTGCAGAGAAATGACAGGCTTCCAAAATACTCAGCATTTCAGGCTCAGGCACACACCACGTGATTATATTGTCTGCACAAACCCTGTAAAATTAAGGTTCATCCCAAAAGTACTTGCGCACATTATGCAAGCACTTCTTCCTTTGTTTGAAATTCAATCCCTTAGGAATTATTTCATTGACAAGATAATTTGCAAAGTCAGCAAAGTAAGGAATGAGATCAAGAGTAGCGACTAATACCTTCTCATCTGGAAATAAGTCATCAATGTCAAATTCAACTTCCCCTTTCTTCTCTGCTTCCACTATAGAAAAGTGATATGCTACTTGATTTTCACAACCTTTTCTGTCGTTGACCTCAAAGTCAAACTCTTGCAACAAAAAGACCCATCTTATCAATCTTGGCTTAGCATCTTTTTTTGGCCATCAGATATTGTAATGCTGCATGGTCAGTGTGAACTATCATTTTTGTTCCTAGAAGGTATGCTGTGAATTTCTCAAAGGCATACATCACTGCGAGTAGTTCTTGCTCAGTGACAGTGTATTCTTTTGCACTACATTCAATTCCTTGCTTGCATAGTCTATCGGATGAAAGATCTTGTTGTGCTTGTGCCCTAGAACAACCCATAAAGCAACACCACTTGCATTGCACATCACTTCAAATGGTTCCGACCAATATGAAGCAATAATCACTGGGGCTAAAATTAATTTAGCCTTCAAACATTCAAAGGATTTGTTGCATGTTTCATCGAAAGTGAACTTCATCTCCTTTTCTAACAACTTACACAAAAGATGTGCAATTTTAGAAAATTCATTAATGAATCGCCAATAGGATCCTGCATGACCCAAAATGCTATGAATCTCCTTGCCAAAATAGGTGGAGGCAGCTTTTCAATCTTCACTCTATCCACCTCCAAACATTTCTCAGACACTTTATGGCCTAGAACTATGCCTTCCTTGACCATGAAATGGCATTTTCCCAGTTTAGCACTAGGTTTGCCTCTTCACATCTCGGTACTGCCCTGCTATGATTCAACAAATAGTCATAAAAAGTGTTACCTACCATAGAGAAATAATCCATGGATACCTCCAAAGTGTCTTCAACTATGTATGAAAAGATGGACATCATACAGCTTGAAAATAGCGGGTGCATATATAAATGACATGCGCTTGAATGCAAAAGTAACATAAGGACATGTAAAGTTGTTTTCACAGTGTACAGTGCAATGAAAATCTTATTGTACCTAGAGTACCCATCAATGAAACTATACCACACTTTTCCTTCCAACCTTCCTAACATCTGGTCCATGAAAGGCATTGGGAAATGGTCTTTCAAGGTCTATTTATTCAACTTCCTATAGTCCAAACACACTCGCCAACTTGTAACTGGCCTTTACAAAATCAACTCATTCTATGCATTCGCCACTATAGTCATTCCACCATTTTTGGGCACACATTGCACTAGGCTTACCCAATGGCTATCAGAAATAGGGTATACCACTCCTGCATCTAGTTATTTAATAATTTCTTTCTTTACCACTTCTTTCATTGGTGGATTCAATCTCTGTCGATTCTCTATACTTGGGTAGTAATCATCCTCCAGTTGAATTTTGTTAGTGAAAATGTGTAGAGGTATCCAAATTATATCAGATATTATTCAACTAATTTCTTTCCTAAACCTCTTCAACACCTTCACCAATGTTTTCACTTTCTTAAAATTAAGATATATAGCCACAATAATAGGTAAAGTGTTATTTTCACCTAGAGACACATACCTCAGATGAACAGGCAACTGCTTCAATTCAAGCACAGGTGAATCCTCAATACATGGTTTTGCTGGAGGGTTTGGCCTGTTTTTCAAATCTAAGTCTATCTTTTTAGGAAATATGAATGTGATCCCATTCGTTGTAGTGAGTTTAGAGACTCTACAAAATCGACTAGAAAGACCTCATCAAAGTTCATTATTACTGTAGCTAGTGTCTCTACTGTAAATTTCTCCTCTATTGATGCTTCAGTGACCCCTTCTTCAACTATATCAATCACAGACACGACACTCATATCTTGTGGTTACTTGATTGGCTTGCACACTTTTTTATTGACCTATTCATTGTTCAATTAAAATTTAAGATCCCCACACTCCACATAAACTAATGCTCTACCAGTGGGCAAATATGGCCTTCCAAAAATTATGGGAACTTTGAAGTCCACTTCACAGTCCAGAATGACAAAATCAGTTGGGAAGATGAAACTTTACACCTTAACCAGTACATCAAACAAAATACCAACGGGCCTCTTTACGGATCTATCTACCATCATCAACCTTATAATAGTGGGCTATGTAGCCCCCAGCCCCAGCTGTTTGTACATTACCAATGACATGAGATTAATACTCGCTCCTAGATCACATAGAGCTTTAGCAAACTCGAATGCACCAATGGTTCATGGTATAGTGAAAGCACCTGGGTCCTCTTTAGTCTTCACCAAAGACCTTGTAGCTATAACACTATAATGGTGAACATTATCTATTGGTTTAAAACATGTTGCCATCTAGTTTGTGACTAAGTCCATCATGAACTTAGCGTAACCCGACATATATTCCAAAGCTTCTACTAATGGAATGTTTACTGATAGTTCTTGACATGGAAATGAATTTCAAGAATTTTCCATCCTCAACTTTTTTCTTCATCCTTTTAGGGAATGGAGAAGGAGGTTTGATATATATATATATGTTGTAATGGTACAAACACCTCTACTGTGGATTCTTTTGCTCCTGGTGATCTCTCTATTCTTCTAGATATCTCTAAATCATCCACAACATCTACATTAACCTTTTTTTAATCATCTATTTCTGCTCCATAGGTTCTAGAAGTGATTCACCACTCTTATAGTGATAGCCATGTATTGCCCATCTTTCTTTGGGTTTTGAATGGTATCACTAAGCAGTGTTCCATTCATTCTTTGGTTAAGTGAGGCTGACAGTTGCCCAATATACTTTTCCAATGTCTTAATAGATGTCGAATGTGAGTCTACAAGTTGACTCCATACGCTTCTTCTCCTTTTGGAGCCTCCCTCATCGGCCATGCATCGGAGGATACCAATTCTTATAAGGAGGTTTTCTATTCTCCCCAGTCCCCATCTAATTCCACCTCGAATCCTAGAAACCAATCCATTGAGTGTTTTCCCAACGAGCAGAAAGATAAATTGGATCCGATCATTTTGTTTGATTTCTCTTGCACTGCCCTTCCCAATGGGTTTTGAAGATAAAACTCCTTTAAATAACTCATTCAAAATGCATTTTAAAAGATTACGTGGTATAATTAGGTCGAATAAACCCTTCTGGAATAAGTATTCAGCTACTTGTGAACCTTCAGGTACTGTTTTATTCAATGTTTGTTCAATTACACTTTACCTGAATATGCAATGTAGGCATTAGGTTCAGCAATAATGATATCCCCCAACATACCAAAACTAGCTGCCACTTCACCAGTTGTCGGAGATGTAAGGATTTATACATAAAATAATTTTTATTTAATTTATTATCATATAAAGCAGATGATATTTTATCCATTTGCATCAAGCTAAAACGGTTAGAGTTATCCACTAACCTCTCGAAGATTGGCTTAGTGTTCAAGTCAGCCTTTCCAAAAGGTCGATAGCACTAGAGATTATGGTTCACTAGTGGCAAGATTTTGACAGATATTATGTAGTTGATGCGTCGAGGACCTGCAAGAAAGATAGGTATAGGATTTATTATTAGCTCTTGCTATAGAATCCACTTAAAGTCCCTAGTCTCCATGACTTGGTGATAACCAATTTCGAGTCCCTATTTTTATATGCCTAATTCCTTGTAGAGTCAGTCTTCTTTTACTCTAGTGGAAAGGCATAATCTAAGAAACCCTTTTACCTTAGGAATTAGGAATAAGCGACTTATGCTTATGCGGAGAAATCATTTTCATCTCTTTGACACCCACATCTATAGGTTCAACTCTCTATAAACCTTCTCCATCATGTTTCCATCCTGGACCCGCTGAAACTACTACCTGTTAAATCCCTGTTACTCAGAGGTACAAACATACTATTGCTCTCATTTTAGTATCCCTCATAGGTTAGCAAATAGTGTTGCTCCCAGGTCCATATCCTATAAAACTTAACATCTCTCTAATAATTTCAACCTTGATTTCTAGAAATATAGCGTTGGTTACAGAGTTATAATTCAAAAACCCTAGGTTGTTCAAGTACTTGGCCTCCTCATCAAAATTAGCATCCTGCTCTTCATACATATTTTCTGCACCAACTGAATTTACTTTTTCTAGACCTGAAATAAGGTGAGGTGTTTCATGAGGATGTCCATTTTGGTCTTTATACGGGCCATGTCTTGGTCCCGTTCTTCTTCTCTGTTTCTTTGTTCAGCTAAGAGTTCAACTGAACCCAAGGTCTCCAACCTCTATATCTCTTGTATGCCAAACTCTATTGTTCTTTGATACTTCATCCATGACAACCATAATCTATGGGAATTGCTTTCTCATGAATGATCCACCACATACTACATCAACAATGGGTTTAGTCACAAAGTTTGTAAAATACATGCTTGAAGTGCTCGTCATTGAGGCAATGATTTGGGCATTTCTTTAGCTTTTGGCTAAACCTCCACCATGTGCCATGCATTGCTTCACCTGGTAGCTGCTTATGAGAACCTATCTCATCCTTCATCTACAATTCTTTTTATTCAATGAAGAACCTCTCCATGAAAGCCTCCATCAGCTCTACCCAAGTTTTGATTGAATCGTGTGGTAACTTAGTTAGCCAGTTTGTTTCTTCCCTTGTTAGAGACAAAGGGAACAACCTCGGCCTCATAGTAGGTTGGCTGACTCTAGGAATTTCAGCTGACTTGCAAATTTCCACAAAATTCATCAAGTGTTGATTCGCGTCCTCACTAGCAGTTTCTCTGTAAATCCCATTCAAGTTCAGCTGTTGGATCATGGTAGTAGGAATGGTGAATTTCACTCCTGGAGGCAACACTAATAGTACTATACCTCTAATAGCTCCAGCTCCATCTAACTCTAGGTCATCTTCTTCAAATGTACGCAGTAATTGTTGGAGTTGACTTTTTGGAGCTAGTGGTTGGTGATGAGGAGGGGCTATATTTTCTACCCCTTCATTTTCCTCAATCACCCTGTTTGGGTCATTGACATCGTTCTCAGCACCTCTCGCATTGGTCTCAACATCTTGTCTCAGTCTCTATGTCTAGGCTTCAAGTTCTTGTGCATCCACCATCTTCTTTATGGTTTTACTTGGCTCGAAATTGTCAACTAGAGTTGACGTCGATCCCACAGGGAATTTACAACAAAAATAAACCTACTAATGCTTATATTAAGTCGTGGTTAGTATTTTGAAAAGAAGTGAATTAAGAAAGGGAAATATTGGGTTGTTTGAGTTCAAGTAACCAATTTTCGTTATGATTAACAATTAATAATAGTAAAAACTAGTTCAAAGATTATGGTAATTGATTAAGCGACACTAGGATTGTGTTCCCCATGACATTTATTCCAACTCGAATTCTATGTGAATAACTATTTCTTGTCAATATTATATGTTCCTCGCAAGTTAGATACATCTAAATGCTTTTTAGCCCTATTAGATGACTTTCCTCTCGGTCTTAGAGTCCTTTGAAGCTTACCCTTGCATACTTCTTAAGAAGATATCTTTCCCTAATTATTGCTTTTCTCTCGAACAAGTGATAAATACAGGCAATTTCTAATGTGGGCACTCATTAGATGACATCCGTTACGAATGTAGAAACAACATGTGCAATTAACAATCAAATGTTACTCATATTTGAAATCGTAGTTAGGTTTTAGCCATCGTTCCCACAACCCTAGTTGTGGTATTTTGACGCTCATAATTCCAAAAAAAATATCACAAAAGATTATTGAAGGCATAATATAAACGATTTACAATAATAGCAAACCAAAAGCTTCTTGATTATCAACACTAAATCAATAACACAAAGTTTTGATCCAAACTAATCGACCAAGAAATGTGTTCAAAAGGAAACTATCATTTCTCTACGCTCAGAATGTCTCAATGTATCCATGATAATTCAAAAACAAACCCTAAGTAATTAAAATAGTCTATGAAAAGAGTCCTTTATGAAGTAGGAAATATGTTGTTGACCAGATTTATGAGTAGGGTAACGACTCATCTAAGGTACGACAACCCGTCAACCCTTCCTTAGTCTCACACTTAGACATTGTGGTGTCTTTCTTTAGTGTTCTTCTACACAAACTACTAGATGATTCGTCTTAAGCACCACGACTTGTCTAATGCTCTGTTGACTTTAGACTTCACTTACGCGACTTGTCTGTCTTCACTGTCACTCTCCTTGAGCCATAAGACGGCACAACTAGGGCCTCGTTTTGTTACACTTGAACTCTATTCTTTCCAGATCACTCCCATAAGGATCTTCACAGCTCGTATAATACCTCACGACTCATTTAGACTTTTGAATAACCTCTTTCACTTCACTTTCACTCTTTCTTCCTATAATTTGCTTCCAAGTGTTTCACTTATACAACATAAAAAGAAACCAATCATATCCATATAAAGAAGCTCGACTTCTTGCACAAATTTGTGTTTTGAGCATCAAATGTGCTATGAGTTCACAACACATCATCAAAAGTTTGTTGTTTTCCTAGGGGCTATTATAGTTAGTTGTTGAGATATGATTAGTGTCTTAGGGGTTATATATATGTCGCCTAAGGGGGATATAAAGATGAGTTGAAGCTTATGAGCTACTCTGAATGCCTACATGCTATAATAGAGCCTACATGCTATTTTGATTGCCTAGGGAGCTATAATGAAGCATGTTTACTCATATATTATATTTTTTGGCTAAAAGGGCTAGATTTAGGATTACGGGACAAAGATTTCCCTTTGAGGTTATATGATATGCCTTATAGTCTTAGTACAAAGTGCCTTAGGTCTTAATCTGTTGCCTATATGACTAGATATGTTTCTTGTGGGGCTACAAAAGTTTCCTATAGAACTAGATATATTACTCGTGTGGATAAATAACTTGCCTATGGTGCTGGATACATATACAAGAGCCTTGTGTGTTTAGATATATATACAATAGTGTTGTGTGCTCAGATATAGATAAAGGAGCATTTGGGTGCTCAGATACTAATATGAAGTGCCATATGGGATAGATATTACCTTCAAGGCTATACAAATATACATTTGCCATTAGGGCTATATTGTCATGACCAAAAAAAGGGATGTGACAACACTTGCCCATTCCGACCAAGACAATTCAGCGTCAAACCCAACAAAATGAAAAAAATGTGGAAAGTAAAGCAAGAATAACATGAGAGTAGAAAAATGATTCATTCTAATATAGCCCCAAAACCTGGTTGTCACGTGTACAAGCCGCTAATGTATTAAGTGAGGAATTGAAAGATAATTACGAGTCTCAATGTATTGATTTCTCAAATAGAAAAAAGCTTAAGACAGTGAACAAGAGAGTACACCAGGATGACAAGTAACTACCTCTTAACGTATCCTCAGAAAGCCTTAGATAAAATAAGAAGAAGAGCAACCACATAGATTTGGACTCGGAACCTACATATGTGTAGAAAAAAGGAATGAGTACCAAACAACATGGTACTCAGCAAGCAACCTACTAAACAAAGAAAAACTAGATAGAACATGATTACTCCTTTCATCCTAACCAAACCTCCTAAAACTACAACCTGCATAGAAATCAGCCTAACCTAACAGTTCTACAATATACAATTCACACAGCTTAATAATCACAGTCCAATAACCATAATTCAACAACCAACAGGTGTCAAATATGTCAATCACAAATATCAAGCATACAAATTACAAATATTAAGATTATCATGCACAAAATCAATCGGGACTCATGAGGAATGCCAATAGTACAAGTTCTCACCATAAATGACCTCAACATCAATAACATTTGCCCGTAAAGACCTCGATATAATCACATTTTCCGGTAAAGACCTCAGCATAATAATACTCACCAGTAAAGACCTCTTCATAATTATACTTTTCGGTAAATACCTTGGCATAATCACAGTTGCTGGTATAGATATCGGCATAATCACACTTTTCAGTAAAAACTGCGACATCAATATCACTAGCCGAAACCATCCCCATTCTTCTTTGTCATCACATGTCTCATCATGGTGCATATAAATCAATGTAAATAGGAAATTGCACACTATAAGAAAGAGACAATAACTTAAGCGATTCAAGTTCACAATGATGTCATCAAAACGTTTCATCAACCAACAATTAGGGTCCACAAAAAGGAAATTCACAAAGAACAATTATCAACACATTTCCTTTTTAATTAATACCCCTTTCATTCATTAAGTTCATTAAAGTGAAATAATTGAACCCAGCACCTCATTCCCATTACTTCCCTACACACACAATGAAGGGAAATATAAGAATTGGTTTAGAAATCACTCGCCTCAATTCAATCCAAAGTTAATTCAAGATTTGAGTCTTCCCTTTCCAAAAAATATCCTAATCCACACAATATAGTTCAATCAAGTAATCACAATAAGATTTTAGAATTAACAATTGCTAATCCATACATTTTAAAAAATGGGTCAAATAAACTCAAAAACCCAATCTCGAAAATGAGATTTGAATCCAGAAATTGTTACCCAATGCATTTGGAACTCATTGGTGAAAAACATTGTGAAAAAAGATTTGCAATCAGTTCACAATCATATTTTTGGTTTAGAACTCATGTTCTTGAAAAACCTTGTCTTTTTCCTATCAAAATCCCAAGTTTTGATGTAAAAATCCACAAATGATCAAAGGGACTAGAATTTTTAGGGCCACAAAAACTTACCCAAATGATTTATCACCAGAATATCTTAATAATCGCATCCAAGGGTTTTACAAAGCTAAAAAAGAATGGAAAATGGGAGTTGAACCCATAAATTTGCAATACAAAACCCTCTTCGAAGTCGGTTAAGAGAACAAAAGTTCTCTTAAGTGAACCTCCCAAAAATCATGGGCTTTGGTTTCACGAACATGGTTCTCTTTCACAATCCTCAAAATTGCTACCATTCTTTGCTTAAGCAAACCCTGGCAACAAGTCAAACATTTGCTTTCGTGAAGACCCATTTGCTAACGTGAGGGTCACGAAAGTAGAAGACCTCTTGCGATCGCAAAGAACACAGACTAAGGAACCACCAAAATCAGTCACATCTCAAATATTCGAATGGACCCTCGAATTCACTCAGAACCCTGTACACAAAAACCATATAAACAAACTGACTATATTAAATGTTCGAACTCAATGGAACCATCAAAATACGAATTTGAGTCTATTTCCCCCAAAGCTTGTAAAAGTCCTAAGAAATAAACATAATGCTTAAAAAGGCTAAACCAAGCCTGGGACCTATGAAAATTCAACCAAGACCTCACCTAGGCCTAAAATCATTCCCTGAATCCAAAAGAACTCTCAGAACTATGATCTGAGTATCTTCACCTCAAATACTGATCAAAGTCAACCCAAAGGCTAAAATGTCAATAATTTCAAACCTAAGACTTCAAATCCTCAAAAATACTATGAAACTAAAGCTAAGAACTCTCTTAGACCAATTTCTACATTACAAGACTAATGGAATCAATGAAATTCCATTCTGACAGTCGAAACTCCAAAAAACACATAAAATCATTTTTAACAACTTTTGTCTTTTGAAACCAAAAACTTTCAAAATTCACAACTTTAACTTAAAGTTTGAAACGAACTTTCAAAACTCAATAAAAAATGACTCAAGGTCACTATCAAGAGGGTAAAATGATAGCATTATGAAAATTTCTAAAAATGACCTTCCGGGTCATTACATATGTGTAAAGTACACGAGGATACGTCAAGTTGTAATGATTTCCTATGGGGATAAGGATTACCAATAGAGGTATATATATTAAATTGACACATATGAGGCTTATGGGGGCCTGTGTAGGTGGTCTTGTTTGATGTTTGTACCCATTGTAATTTATTAGTGACGTTTTAGGTTGTTGTTTACTATAATTGTATGATCTGTGCTAGAAATAGTTAAGTTATATTATGATAGTTGTTGACCTTCCTCCATGTGTACTTCATTGTTTAATGACATTATTTAGCTTAATTTAGGTAAGCAAAGTTTGTTATAGTTTGTAAGGCTAAGTTGAGAACATGACTAGCTAATCTCAGGCTCTCCACTTGAGTATTTATAGTACTTATGTTATCAATCTCATTATTATATATTCAAAAGCAAATAACAGTGCTTAGAACATCTTTGACCCTCCTATGAGATTACTTATAGTATTATGGTATTACTTTCTGTTTCCTTAAATACTCGGTACATTATTTAATACTGATGCCCCATTGTCTAGGGGCACTGTATTCATGGATGAAGGTCTTAAAAAATGATCAAACATACATGCTAAGTAGTATAATCAAATCTTTAGAAGAGTGGTTGACACATCATTCTTCCATGAGTTGCCACAATCTCAAAGGTTTTCCTATTTTATTATTTATAGTTTTTGGGTAGGTCAAGGCCTTGTTCCACCTAGTATTATACTCATAGAGGCTTGTAGACTAGTTTGTTAGATTTTATAGCTATGATGTAGACAAGTTGGGACTTGTTATTGTCGTTGATAGTTTAACCACCTATTCATTTAGCTTATATTGTATTAACCTCTTTACAGTTCTTGTATAGAGATCATAGTGGCCTTGACAAACTGAACCAATTTTGCATGTTACCTGCTTGTTGCTTTACATAAACTATTGATAGTAGCAATTTTCTTTGTCAAGTTGTTGACACGGGCCTTTCCAATCGAGGACTTATTTTTCTATCTAAATGTATTTGTTTATTTTATTGATTACGTGTGGATGCTATGCACCATTGGGAAATGATTTTGCAGGATCGGCCCAGACCTATGTTTTGGCAACAGGTGCTTAGTGTGCCCCTTATTGTTTGGGGTGTGACAAGTTGATGGACAGAAGATTGAATCTTTGATGAATGGGCCAAGGCCCCTAAATCCAGTGGAAGTTTGTACTTTTTTGGGCATATCAGGTTATTATTTTAGGTTGGTTGAAGGATTTTCTTCCATATCCACACCAACAACTGCGCTGAAGCATCAAGAAAGCAAGTTCTAGTGGACTGAAGCTTGTGAGCAGAACTTTTCAGAGTTAAAGAAGAGGCTAGTGTGAGCACATGTCTTGACTCTCCTCGAGGGCAAAGATAGTTATATTTTTTATTGTGATGCTTCAAGGATTGGGTTGGGTTGTGCCCTTATACACCAGAACAAAGTTATTGTGTATGCCTCCAGAGAAATATGTAAACACGAGCATAACTATCTTACTTATAACCTTGCCTTAGTTTCACTTGTTTGTATCTTAAAGATTTGGCACCATTACTTATATGAGGTTCATGTTGATGTCCTTGCGTGTCATCAACGCATCCAATATCTGTTTAAGTTGAATCTATGATGTCGAAGGTGGCTAGAGTTGCTAAAAGACTATGATGTCGATATTTTCACCCCGACAAATCTAATATAGTTGTTGATGCTCATAGGTGAAAGTCTACGGGTAGTTTGAGCTTTGGAAAATTTGAGAGAGTTGAGATGACAAGAGACTTACTCCAGCTAGGTAGTTTACGGGTACGGTTCTTAGACCAAGAGGATCAAGGCATTATTGTTCAAAATATATCAGTCTTCTTTTGTAACAAAAGTAAAGAGTAGGAAGCACGAGGATTCTAAGCTTATGAAATTAAAAGAAGAAATTGAGCAATAACAACAACCTTAGTTTGAGCTTACTATAGATTGAGTTACATCAAGTTGTTTATGTGTGCTTAGTGTGGGGGAGCTTCGCAAAAATATTCTCTTGAAGGTTCACTATTTTAGCTATTCATCTAGTATATGAATAATTAATATATATTGTGACTTTCGATACGCTTATTGGTTGAACAGTGTGAAGAGCAATGTGTTGTGATAGTAGCTAAGTGTCCCAATTTCTAGTAGGAAATAGCTGAACATCAGAGGTTCGGAGGCCTAAATCATCATATGAAAATTCGAATGTGGAAGTACGACATGATTAATATGGACTTCATTATAGGGTTGTCTCGCACTTAACAAAGGTATGACTCTATTTGGATGATGTAAATGGGTTGACAAAATGGCTTATTTCTTGTTCATCAGAATGATGTATACAACTGAAGTTATGCCAAGCTTTATATCATGAGATTGTTTGCATACATGGAGCACTAATGTCTATTATCTCATACATAGAGCATCATTTTACAACAACCTTCAAATCTTTTTAGAAGGATTTTGGTATTTAGATTAGTATGACCTTTAATTTGCAGACTGGACAAGCCAAGAACGCAATTTAGACAACTAAAGATATGATACATGTCTACATATTGGACTTCAAAGTAAGTTGGGACTACCGCTTACCTCTAATTGAATTCGCATATAATAAAAACTTCTATGCTAGTATCCAGATGGCCCCTTCTTAGGCATAACATGGGCAAAAATGTAGATGGCCAATCGGTTGATTTGAGAATGGGAAAGCATAGTTGCTAAGGCCCAATCTAGTTCAGCAAGTGAAAGAGAAGGTAAAGCTTACTATAGACAATACATGTAACATATAGTCAGAAAAAGTGTTATGTAGATCTTCGATGTTGAGAGTTAAAGTTTGATATTAAAGATGGAGATTTACTAAAGGTTTATCCTATGAAAGGTGTTATGTGGTTTGGCAAGAAATGGAAGATCTTTCCGGTAGGTCGAGCCATATAAGATTATCATAAGAATTGGTAGGGTTGCGTATCAACTTGAGTTTCCCTTAGTATTAGAGGTAGTGTATCATGTATTCCATGGATCTATGTTACAAAAATGTATCAAATATCCGTTGCGTATTACAGTCGTTGTTGATATTCACATCTCAAAAGACTTACCATATGTTGAGCGGCTGTCAGTATCTTGGATGGGAGCTAAGAAAGCATCGGACGAAAGAAATATCCTCTATTCAAGTGCTATAGTGGAATAGTAATGCTGAGAAGATGATATGAGAAGAAGAAGAGAATGATATAGAAGTACCGACAATTATTTATGACCTAAGGTAAGTTATGGTTTGATAATTGATAATTCTTCCTAATGTTTCAACATGGTTAAATTTTAGAGTATGTTTATGATTGCAAGCTAGTATTATGATGTAATGTAGCCTTACAAGGAACTTTGTTGAGATTCTTGAGTACATATTGAGGATTAGTTAATCTTTTTGTAGGAATGTGATCATATAAGTGAAATATTTCATTCGCAGAAGAATGCTTATAAGGGGGTTGAATGTAACACTCCATAATTTTGTAACATTTAAGGTAACGAGTTTATGATTGTCGAGCCAAATTATCACAATATGTGTCAATCACTGAGGAGATTTTGAATTAATAATTATAATGATTATATGAAATAATGTTTATATTAATTGATTTGAAAAAAAATATTCCAAATTTATAGGCACCAAAAGGAGCCTTGGAGGAAAATCCCTAATTGATGGATTTATTGATGGCAACATTTTTAAGATAATCTTGTATGTGGTCTTACTTGGCACAAGCATATATCTAAATATATAATGAGTTAGAGTAGTTCCAACCAACTTAATCTAAGGCCCATAAGTTTAGTTTCCAACACATAAAACTATTTGTTATATTTACAACGGAGTAAAATATTATGACCATTTTATTGAGGACTATTTGGACAAACACATGTTTGAAAACCGGGTTGAGTCAAAATCACTTTATAAGTGCATTTGAAAACTATTCTCAATGCAATTTCTTTTAGAAAAGTAACGTTGTCTTGCTCTCTATCTATTGTGGTTCCAAGTTAAAAATTAAGAAATTTCACCAACCAAATCCTCAAAAAATAAGGCATTATCAAGGGGTGTTGTGGAGAGCAACCAACACATGTTTTCTCTATTGTATGGTGATGTTTGAAGTTACTTTTGAAGGAAAGAACTTGGTGATGCTTATATCTTCTTGGAGCTATGAGTTAATATTATAAGGATCATTTGGTGTTAATTTGTGGGAAGTTTTATGGTCATTTTGCTGATTAATTTGCTAATGGAAAATCTACCATTTTAGCTAATGTATAAATTATTTTAGGTTCTTCTGAACTGTGTATTTGTATTGGTTGTAAAGATTAGAAAATAATGAAGAATTATCATGGATGACATTTACGCATTTAATTGCTCGTTGATGAGATATGTATTGGGTTTAAGCAAGGTGTGAATGGGAAATAAGAATGAATGAGAAATTGTGAAATGTGGGGGAACCAATTTGGAGGGAAAATGAAAAAGTCATTTAAACTCAAAAGTCATTGAAAATGAAAAGTCATTTCTCTCATACTGGTAGAAGAAACGAAAAGGTTTGTCCTTATATTAGGAAACACTTCCTTTACCTCTTAAAGGTTAAGTAGAGGGTGCCCCATCGCCCCATCGTCGCTCGACCTCGACTTTGGAAATGACAAATGACAAATGTTGTAGTTGATTAATTTATATTTTTTATGCAAAATTTTTTTAATAAATCTTATTATTTAATTTTCATTTTCTTAAAATTAATTCAGAATGATAATTAATTAATTAAATGAATTAATTTATATTCTCTTAGAAGGGACATGTTCCTTCCAAATAGACACTTATTTTCCAAATGATACCACCTATGTTTGGATATAAATAGAGAGGATTTCTGTCATTTTTCAAAGCTTAAATTTTCTCTTCTTATGCATACATATCTTACAAATAAAATTGTCGATAGACTAAGTCTCTGTGTGTGATCTCGTTGCTATATTTTTTGAGTTCACTAAAATTATCAAAGTTTGAGGTACTGTGACTTCTTAAATGCTTCATCCATTTTATCTTGAGAGAAATCAATCAACAACCTCGATTACTTGAGGGGATTAAATTTCTTAAGGACACTTAGTAGGTTCTATGGACTCATATTGTTTTATTTTATGTTTTTTCTACTTTCATCTTTATTATTTCTGTTTTAATAACCTGAATACATGAGATAACAATCTTAAAAAAAATTGTATATTTTTTCATTATTTGAGGTTTCTAGAGATTAAAACCTTTCTAATTTTCTACTTTATTTGAATTTAAGATTCATTCGATTAATGATTAGAAGAAATATAAGAACTTCATAGTTAAATCAGAATTAGGTGTTATAAAGATTTAATCTTCAATATAAGTATTTCATACATTAAACTCTCTATCAGAGAAATGAATAATTCAAGTCAAGTCAATGTTGGAACAATAAATGTTGCCAACATTGGCCAGCGAAAGACCCCAAATATTCAGTCCAAAATTGGCCCAACAAAACAAGCCCAAATATGCTCCAAATTAGCCTGAACCCTAAAACCAGGCAATAACTCGTCCCTTTTTCTTCACTCTATCATTTCTCATCCAAATTAACTACAACGACTTTCCACAAAGGACAAAGTTCATAGTTCCATTTTGAATCAACATTTGTCTTTTCCTACTGAAACAATCAGACGCTACCCCTTTCTCCTTCATCAACATCTCTCTTCCTTAATTCATTCAATACAAGAGGAAATACTTCTGCCATTTTTGATAGAGTAAGATCAGAGATTTGATTTAAAATTCAAACAGATCTTTTTGACTCGATTTTAAAAGAAATCCCACCCAAATCAAGAACCTGAATTCCATTCTATAAGTATTAGAAAAAGTTTCTATTTTGGACAAGTTTGGCAGCCGCAGTTGTCCTCTCGAATAAATTTTAGCGATTAAAAATCATATTTTCTCTATCCTTTTAAATTTCTGTTGCCCATAACAAATATATTCTGGTTGCTCTATTGTTTCTCTTGCTATCCAAGTCAAGTAGGAGTTCAGAGTCCATCGAGTTTAAGATCTAATACCTGCGTCTCATGTTCACTGCTCCGCAAAAGGTAAAAATCTGAAAATACCATATGTTAGTTCATTGATTGCTTCTTTCTTTTTAGTTTAAGATATGCAATGGTGTTTTTAAACATGTTAGAAGCCATTTTGTTTCATGTTTAGTTCTTTGTTGTATTTTTACACCATAAGACTTGTACTTAATGTAATAAATAGTCTTATTAAGTAAGGTACAAATCATATCTTAGACTTATTGTTTCGTAATTATAAGATTGGATGTTGCATTTTTATTGTGAGCGAAGTATTTTTTTTTAAAAAGAAAGTCTTCCAATTATGAAGTCCGTATTGTTACATACTAGAGTAAAACTTGAAGCTGTAACTTTAATTTCTATTTTTCACATATTTCTTAATTATATAATAAACTTTTAAGAGTGAATTGCTTGAATGAATAGAAACTTTCCGTGTTCCAATTGATATAAACTCATATTAATCCTTAGTCTGTTGATATTAAAATGTATTAATACGGTTTGATTTCTTCATCTTTTTCATCTTTGGTTTCCCTATGTCTCAAATGCCTTGGTTGTTGTGTCTTCTTTAATGATAAATGTTATATTTATATTCTAGAAGCTAAGTTGAGATTCTTATTTGGTTAGTAGAAGTTATACTATAACAAGTTCTTTTTAGTGTTATACAAAGAGGCAATAAATGTGCAAGACTAGTTACTTTGCGTTTGTCTCAAATGTATATTATTTTTGCTATCAATCAGGATTGTCCTCTAATATTTTTTTCCTTTTTCTTTACATGTACACTTTGGGAGAAAAAGTGGAGTCTCAACGAAAGACTCTCACTACCACGTAGATTCCTTGCCGCCATTAGATTTTGAAACGTGTATTCTTCCTTCTCATGCTATGTCTCATCCTTCCTCAAAACTCATCTAAGTGAAACAATGATGAGATTAAAAAATATTAATTACTCTATTATATTTTTAGTGATTTTGTGTTATGTTTTGCTTTAAATGATTGTTTGTGAACATGTATGATGTGGTATTCCTCTTTCCTTTTTTTTCGATTTCTTCTTTTTGGGGATAAATTTCTTTGTAGTTAATGAATGTTTCTATATTAGTTTTCATTTGTAAGTCTTTAATATAGACCAGCTTTCTTTTTTTTCTTTTTAAAAGAAAAAACCTTTTAAGGATGAAAGTTCATTCATTAATCTTTTAAGTCTCTATGTTTAAAAAATTGGTAGCTTTTCATTAGATTTTTTTTTTCCTAACAGAAAATGTCTTAAAAAGCTTTAAGTCTTTACTCTGTTGAAAGTAATTTATTTAGTTCTTCCAAAATGTGTTCTAAGAAAGCTCTTTTTTTTTTTTTCAAATTAAGCATCTCTAATGCACTAGTAAATTTAATTTTTTTCTTATTTTATTTACTTAGCCATAGATTTTGGGGGACTAGGGTAAATTTGTTTAAGAAAATGAATTCAGAATTTAGAAATTTCTTTTTCATTAATTAACCTATGTTTGGTTGGTAATCCTTTTGTAACGAATCTGAAAGGATACGTTACCCATTTGCTTTAGGATAACTAGAACCCTTACCTAAATCTCATGTTTAGTAGACCTTAAAATGAAGTTTACTTTAGACTATAACTTAATCATTTTAGATGCCCTAATTCACCGTAATTAATTAGGTGACGGCTTCTAAAATTAGTTAATAATTTGGAAATCACCAATATGTTGTACAAGTTTTGACCTCAAGTTAAAATGGGGTATACATAACATTAAGCATGTTCTTAATACTCACATAATCTTTAATGTAGGATTGGTTGTGAATGATGCTTTTCAAGTGGCGGACATTATTGAGAAGTTACCTTCGTTGTGAAAGGACTTAAAAAACTACTTGAAACATAAGCTCAAGGATATGACTATTGAAGATCTCGTGGTAAGGTTGAGAATCAAAACGGATAACAAGGCCACAGAAAGAGCTCATCATGTGGTAATTCAGCAATATCTGGAGCAAATGTTGTTGAAGAACATCTCACAAAGTCAAGAAAAAGAAAGAAACCATATTGACCAAAGAGCAATCCTTCTAAGAAGAAGTTCACAACAAACTGCTTCGATTATGGAAAATGTGGTCATAGGGCTACTGAATGACAGGTTCCTAAAAATGATAAGGAGGATCAAACAAAGTTTGCTGAATCCAATGAAGAGATGAGCAATCTTTGTGGAATTCTTTTGGAATGCAAGTTGGTTGGAAATCCAAGAGAATGGTGGATAGATTTTGAAGACTCATGCCAGGTGTGTGCCAACAAAGAATGTCATGACCCAGGGTTCCCTTTAGATGCAACATGGCATATAGAACATTGAAGGAATCCATACAAGACAATTAGTTATCATGACACAAGAAATAGAACAATAAAAGTAAAACAATAGTCCAAGTCCAAAACATTTTATAAATGCAAAGCAGAAGTCTAATACACTTGTCTCATCATAGTCATGTAATACAATAGAATGAAATTGGGCCTAGCCCTTACATCATCTCCAAAAGAGGAATACAAGAAGAAACTAATCAATGAAAGTCCATCCTTGAAGCATGAGGACTCACAAAAAGCTCAGAATATCTCAAAGCAACCTTTAGCCACGAAGCGTGTACATTGCCGAACCCTATATTTGGGGAAATGTATGCAAGAGTATGCATTAGTACAAAACAATGTACCAAGTATGATTCCATGCATAAAACATTTAAATGATGCTAAAAAGGACATTTCATTTCATGACATGCAATTGACCAAGCTAAAATATGATATAAGCGAGTTAGAAAACAGAAGTTATAAAATCATGGTCAATGCAAGCTAACTTCATCTTTAAAACCTTTGAACTCATATGTGATACTTCTTGAAGTAACCTTATTTCATTATTACTTGTGGGGAATTAGCTAGCCTTAACCGACATAAAGGCCATGTGACCTATAACATGACTCCCCAGTGTCTCCCATACCGAAAAAGGTTATCCTATTTGCCAAGGTAGAACTATGATGTTCTAGCCTAAGTGGATCCAATAGTTAATCAACCTATGGGGGTACATAGTTAAGGGATAAGAAGATTTCTACTAGAAACCCGACCTCTACTAACGGAGGAGCTTCCATCTCATGAGATTGCTTAGAAACCCAAGCGCTCGGTTCCATTTCATTTTACCAAGTTCAATGTTAGCCAGATTAGTCAACATTTATCTCTTTCGATGCAACAACAAGATCTTTTTTTGTAACAAGTGGTTTTCTTGGTTGGTTAATTGGTCACATTTTATTCATGAAATGGCTTGGATTGGTATTAGTTTGGATACGGCAAAATCATTCTATTAGATCTACCATCCCATTATTAATATCCACTCGATGCTAAGCATAAATCCCATAAAATAGTCATTTCTTACTTGACTTAATTAATCATGGAAAGGTTCCCTTGGACAACCAAACCAAGCTAGTTCATTAGGATAGCTCTTACTCTTTGATTCAATTAGGTGAGAAAGCCTTTCAACCTAAGAATCATTTATATGTGAGAAAACCTTTCATATCATGCTAGTATGTGTGTATGAGAATATCCTTTCCCAACACAACATCATGATTGGTACTTTACTCCCAAAGCACCCTTAAAACATTTACATAGATTTCATATGAAAATGAATAAGTTCATAATTTACCTCTTGAGGTTCTAAACTCACTTTCAGTCATCAATGCTCAAAAAACATGGGTTAGATATGGATTTCATCATAAATACATGTAAAACTTGCAATATATGCTTAATTTCATAAAACACTTCCTTGAAGATCAAAATCTCACATAATATGATTCATAACTTGAAAACATGGGGATTACATGGGTTCATGGGGAAATCATCATAAAATCTTCATATTTCATCAGTTCATAATCCAATCATTTAAATCAATAATGCAATGAACCCATGATAATGGAAGAAAACCCTAACTCAATTGGGAAATTCTACCTCTAGAAATAGAGCAATTTAGGCAATCCATGAATGGAAGGAATATATGGATGAAAAGTACCATACCTTGAATCCAAAAGCTAGCCTTCAATGGAGGAATTTAGACATTGGCTTGAAACCCTAGGTTGAATCTTCTTCTTCAAGTTTCTAGAGAGAGAAATATTTGGAGAGGAGATTTGGTTTTCTTTTGTGCATTGGGAAGAATGAAGTGAATGAGTTAGTTTAGGGGTTGAAAAAGCTCATGTAAGGGTCTTAGTGAAGGGTAAAACGACGTAGTATAGGAACTAATTAATTAGGAAAAGACCCAACTACCCCTAAACTTAATTGTGACTAACCACCAACATACCTAGTCGACGGATCGTGGTCCACGACCCATCTTGGTGGACCGTGGTTGGTCATCAGAAACATGATATTTGGCCATCGAACCACGAACCCTGAACACGAACCATGGTTTGACCTACGGTCTGTAGGTCAAGCCATATTCCTAGACCTCAAGTCACTTGGTAGGGTGGCAAACCCACGACCCTCTTACGGTCCATGGTTTAGCCCACGAACTGTGGTTGGCCTCTATGGCTGGCACCTGCAACTTCCCAAAATTTGGTTCATTTCCCTTTTTCAGATACGGGGTGTTACAATATCTCTCCCTTGAGACCATTCGTCCTCGAATGAGATTCAAACTAGGTCTAAAAGAGTAGGAGAGGAACTAACAACCCAACCTACAATGTAATGCATACAACCAAGGAGGAACTATCGACTCCAAGCTAGGATATTCTCAAAACATCATAAGAGGGGTGAATCTGACTCTATCAGCCCATTATGCATGCAATGCACATAAACAATGAGGAAACATCAACTCTAAGATAATTATACTCAAATGCATCATAAGGAGGTAGGAACTACATATACCAACCCAATATGCATGAGTTTTCAAAATTACTCATGTTCAAGGAGGAACTACCTTCTCCAAGCTAAAGCATGCTCAACACAATCTCATGGAGCTCATATGCTATTCAATCTCAAAGAGCATAGCTAAAGCATGTTCATTAATTGATCTTATGAAGTCTTTAAGCAACTCATACTAAATGCATAACAACATGAGGAAAATCAATCATATAAACTCATTTTCTTTAAAAACATAAGTTTTCATGAACATGCATCACATAAGGAAATCATGGAAACACATAAAAACACATGACTCCCAAAATAAGGAAAACCAAGAGGAACTCATTACCTTAAGGTAGAATAGGAGTAGAAGGAAAGAGATAAGGATATCGGGACATTATATCGGCCTTGGCCTCCCAATTAGCACCCTCAACTAATTGATTCCTCCATAATACTTTCACGGAAGCTATTTCCTAGTTTCTCAACTTCTGAAGAATAGAGACATGAAAAACGGGATAAATTGTCGCCAACTCATTTGGCAACTCTAACTCATAAGCAACCTTACCAACGCGTCTCAAAGGCACGATATGGGCTGCATATCGAGGACTAAGCTTCCGCTTCTAGCAAACCTCATTACACCGCTTCATGGGTGAGATTTTTAAGTAAACCCAATCATTAACATCAAACTCTAGATCCTTTCTTCTCACATA
This sequence comes from Solanum pinnatisectum, assembly GCA_035578085.1. Lineage (NCBI taxonomy): Eukaryota > Viridiplantae > Streptophyta > Magnoliopsida > Solanales > Solanaceae > Solanum > Solanum pinnatisectum. The sequence goes on along the minus strand of CM069080.1, from coordinate 31,384,640 downwards.
GGCATCGACTTTTGTCGACTTTGAGCCGTTTTCAACTTTTCCTTTATAAGTTGAACTTTCTTCATGGTCTCTTGTACCAATTCGAGACCTATTAGGGAAACTTCACCTACCTCAAACCATCCTATAGGAGATCTACACCTCCTACAATATAAGGCCTCAAATGGAGCCATATCGATGCTTGAGTGATAACTGTTATTGTATGCAAACTCAATTAATGGCAAATGGTCATTCCCACTACCCTTAAAATTGATCACATAAGCCCTTAACATATCTTCCAAATTTTGGATAATGCGCTTAGCTTGCCCGTCGGTTTGGGGATGAAAAGTCGTGCTAAGCTTAACCTTAGTGCCAAGACCCCTTTGGAATGATTTCCAAAACTAAGATGGGAATTAGGTACCACAATCGGAAATAGTGGACAGAGGTACTCCATGGAAACTTACCATTTCTCTCAAGTACAACTTGGCATAGTCCTCCACCGAATTAGAAACCTTTGATGGGAAGGAAATAGCCGATTTTGTCATCCTATCTACTATCACCCAAATCAAATTATGTTGTCGATGGGTGTGAGGCAAACCAACTATAAAGTCCATACTAAGTCTTCCCCCTTCCAAGTAGGAATGCTAATGTCTTGGGACAAACCTCCCGGTTTCTGATGCTCAACCTTCACTTGTTGGAAATTTTTACACTTTTCCACAAATCCATAATATCTTTACGTATCCCATTCCACCAATAGACCTCATGTAAATCATGGTACATCTTGGTGACTCCGGGTGAATGGAATACCATGAAACCATGGGCTTACTAAAATTTTTCCCTCAAGTCATCCACATTTGGAACACATAAGCGACCTTGGTATCTAAGTACCTCATCTCCCCTTGGGAGAAAGCCTCGGATTTCTTAAGCACCGCCTCTTTCAATTCTACCAAAATTGGATCAAGACCTTGGTTGGCTTTCACATCCACCACAAAAGATGATTCGAAACCATTGTGAGCCATAACACTACCCTTTGTGGAGTCTACTAGTTGAACACCTAGTCGAGCCAATCTATAAATGTCTCGAACCAACTCTTTCTTTTCTTATTCAACATGAGCAACACTACCCATAAATAACTGACTAAGAGCATCCGCTACTAGATTAGCTTTACCGAGGTGATAAAGAACACTCATGTCATAATCCTTCAATAACTCAAACCACCTTCTTTGGCGAAGATTTAGATCTTTTTGATTAAATACATATTGCAAACTCTTGTGATCGGTAAACACATCTACATGTACTACATACAAATAGTGTCTCCAAATCTTTAAGGCAAAAATGATCGCCACTAACTCGAGGTCGTGATAGGATAATTCTTTTCATGGATTTTAAGTTGCCTTGAGGAATAGGCAATAACTTTCCCATTTTGCATAAATACACACTCTAGCCCAATTCTCGAGGTAGCACAATAAACCACAAAACCATCCACCCCTTCCGATAAGGTCAACACTGGAGCAAAAGTAAGTCTATCCTTGAACTCTTGAAAACTCTTTCTTAACGCTTCAGACAATGCAAACTTAGCCTTTTTTTGAGTCAAAGCCGTCAAAGGAGAGGCAATTGAAGAGAAACCCTCAATAAACCTTCTATAGTAGCAGGCGAAACCCAAGAAAATTCTAATATCAAAAGGAGTTAGAGGTGTAGGCCAACTCTTGACCGTATCCATCTTCTTAGGATCCACCTCAATACCCTTACTCAAAACACTATGGCCAAGAAAAGATACGGACCTTAACCAAAATTCACATTTGCTAAACTTTGCAAAAAGTTATTGGTCCTTAAGAACTTGCAGCATGATCCTCAAATGATCAATGTGCTCGTCCTCACTCCTCAGTAGATCAAAATATCATCAATGAACACAATCACTAACATGTCAAGGTATATTCTAAACACCCTATTCATCAAATCCATCAACGCCGCTTGAGCATTAGTCAATCCAAATGACATTACCAAAAATTCATAATGACCATACCGAGTTTGAAAAGATGTCTTCGTAATGTCTTCATCTTTTACCCTCAATTTGTGATAACCTGGCCAAAGGTCAATCTTAAAGAAATACCTTGCTCCTTGAAGTTGGTCAAGTAAATCATTTATCCTTGGAAGAGGATACTTATTCTTAATGGTCGCCTTGTTCAACAGACGATAATCAATACACATATGGAGACAACCATCTTTCTTCTTAACAAATAAAGCGGAGGACCCGTGGAGAGATACTCGGTCGGATGAAACACTTATCTAAGAAACCCTTCAATTGTTCCTTTAACTCTTTAAGTTTTGCTGGAGCCATATGATAATAAGGAATAGAGTTAGGTTGCATATCTCGGAGATGTTCAATACTGAAGTCTATTTCCCGCTCGGGAGGAATAATGAGTAGATCATTAGGGAACACTTCCAGAAACTCATTAACAATGAGGACCGACTTGAGAGAAGGGGTTTCGGAATCTACATACCTCACTCTAACTAGATGGTAAAAGCAAACCTTAGAAATCATCTTTCAAGCTTTAAGATAAGAAACAAACTGACGCTTAGGCATAGAATTTCCCCCCTTCCACTCTAGGATAGGCTCATTCGGGAACTAAAACTTAACTACATGAGCTCTACAATAAATAGAAGCATAACATGAGTAAAGACAATCCATACCCCAGATAACATCAAAATCTAACATATCAAGCTCTACCAAGTCAACAAGAGTAACTTATTGGGACAATGAAACGAGACAATTTCTATAGACCCTCTTAGCCACAATAGAATCATCAACATGAGTGGAGACAAAAAAAGATTCTAGCAACACATCTGGAAGAACATCACACCTCATAGCCACATATGGTGTCACAAAACACAAGGTAGCACCAGAATCATATAAACGTAGACATCAAGTTGGAAAACTTTCAACATACCGGTAACAACATCGAGAGAACTCTTTTGTTCACCATGAGTATGAAGTGCATATAATTGGTTTTGCTTAGGAGCATTGGAACCCATACCACTAGTACTAGCTTTCTTGCCCTCTGTTCCTTTAGCCGCAAACATTGGGCTATCCCTCGTTTATGACCACTCTTACCACAACCAAAGAAACTATCCGTGTTGGCTAGGCATTTACCCTCGTGCTTCCTTCCACACATAGTACAATTATACCTATGTAATGAAGATCCACTACCATTACATCCTTGAGGCTTAAGGTTAGACACCCTATCTTGGTTGAACTTAGAAGGAGCATTGAAGGAGCCTTGACTAGAAAACCTTTGTCAGAATCTAAGACGACATTGTCCATCAGACCTCGAATTAGAGAAATTTCCATCTCTGGTCTTAAGCCCTTTTTACCTCTCTAGACTTTTACTTGAGTTTCTTCTCCTCAATTTGTCGTACATGCACCATGAGACGAGAGATGTTCATGTCATTAATGAGCATGTCATTTCGGCACACTTTAACCACCATATTGGACACATCCGAAACAAACTTACTTATCTTAGCCCTTGAATCGGCAACCATAGTTGGAGAATAATTGGTAAATTGAGTGAAATTTAGAGCATATTCCCTCACACTCATACTTCCTTATCGAAGGTTAATGAACTCAAGAACCTTGGCTTCCCTCATCTCAATGGGAAAGAACCTATCAAGAAAAGTGGCCTTAAACTTCTCCCAATCAAGAGGACATGCATCTTCCGTTCTCGCTTCCTTCCATTGGTTACACCATATTTTAGCCACACCTTTTAGTTGATAAGTGGCCAACTCTGCCTTTTCCACTAGTGTGACTCCTATGATCATCAATAAACTTTTGAGGATCTTCCTCAACTTTAGAACCATGAAACTCCGAAGGATTCATCCTTGTGAAGTCCCTCACTCTTGAAGTCGTCATACCCACATTTGGGTTCATCGGAACCACTACTTCCCTATTGGCTTGGGCCATCATGGAATGAGCCAACACTTGAAAAACAATCCTAAACTCTGCATTCGACACTTGCTCCGCCAAAGGATCAACCGGAACTTGAGGAGCTTGGGGAGCAGCTTCTTGTTCTGCATTCTCCCTCACATTCCATCTAGTATAAGCTCTTCACAAAGCCATATCCTAAAGAACATAGGATAAGAATTAGGAGAGTGACTTTATAGAGTTAAACTCTATCGCATGACTTAAGAGTAATAAAAGAGGTGGAGTTTTATAATCATCTTGTTGCCTCTCATTCATAAATGTGGCGCGCTTCACATTCATGAATAAGACTCGACTAGATGTGGCTTATGAGATATCCTAGGACTATTCTAAACCTTGTGTTCTGATAACCAAGTTTGTCACGACCCAAGGATACCCCCTAGATGTAACATAGCGTATAGAACCCTGAAGGAGTCCATACAAGCCACTTAGCTCTCATAACATAAGAAATATAACAATAAGTGTATAGCAATAGTCCAAGTCCAAAACATTTTATAAAAGCAAAGCGGAAGTCTAATACACTTGTCTCATTATTGCCATCTAATACAGTAGAATGAAATTGGGCCTAGCCCATATATCATGTCCAAAAGAGGAATACAAGAAGAAACTAAACAATGAAAGTTCATCCTCAAAGCATGAGGACTCACCAAAAGCTCGGAATATCTCAAAGCAACCTCTAGCTACGAAACTGATGACCCTTGATGTGAGGCCAAAAATATATTTTCTTATCATTATTTGCCACACATTTATTATTTATTTTCCCTTTTTGAACATGAATTTTATGGATTGTGCTAAATAATGTATTTTATTTGTAGGAATAAATTGGGGTAAAGTTGAAGGAATTTGGAGCTAAAACGAATTAAAGTTGAAAGATTATAGAAGGAAATCAAGCAGACAACTGAATGGATTAAATTGAATATAATAATATATAAAACTTATATGCGGCAAAAGTGCACATTGTGAATTGGCAAATTGAAGATTGAACTACTGTGCCACGTGGCAGCAATCAAGGCACCAATATCAATTGTGCAGCAGTGAAACTTTCCAGCATAAGCACGCGTACAACTAGGAAACTAATTCATGTTGGTTTTGGTTTCCAATTTATTTTGGACTTAGTTATTTTATTTAGGGTTTTCTAAATTTATAAATAGTCCATAGAAATAATTATTTGGGGGAGATTAATTAGATGGAATTGAGTATAAAGTCGTCAATACTTTTTATGGTTCTTTTCTTAAATATTAGTGAAAAAACACCCTTGTTCTGAGGTTGTAGCTACAGATTGAATGTTGAATATTGAAGGATTTTTGAATTAATTCTTGCTTATCATTATAAGTTACTTTCATATTCTTTTTTTAGTATTTCATACTTGATCACCATAGAAATAAATCTATTGTCTATTCTTAAAATCGAGAGAGGAGAGGGTAGATAGACCAAAGAATATAGAAAGCTCGATCATCCATTGAGTTGATGTGCGTTCAAGAGTGGCCGGGGCGAACAACTTGCTTGATTACGAAACAAGATGAAATATAAATGCTGCTTGATTAGGCTTGCTAGCCCCGCTCAATGATGTAGTTAGTCAACTAAATGGAGTAGGCGACTAGAGGTCGAGAGACCCGACTCATACAATTAACCCTGTAAATCAGTAACTTGATAACCGAAATTATTTCATTGCGTGAGATACGATACATGAAGTCCAACGCATGCTCCTGCCTTGGAATTTTCCAAATCACTGTAAGTAATTTTATTATTTTAATCCTAAATTCTTTTCTTGCACTGTTAAATAAATAATTAGACTAGTATAATTTAGTAAATAGTTAATCGACAAGTCCTTTGGGTTCGATAATCTGGTTCTTTTAAGAGCCGCTATATTACTTGCGCGGCCGCGTACACTTGCATGTGCAATTGGGAGCAACAAGTTTTTGGCGCCACTATCGGGGACTTAGAAATTAACTATTCTTCTAGGTTATACTTTTATTTTTTTTTATTTTTTATTTTTTAAATTAGTATTTATTTTCTAAACAATTACTTATTATTATTATTATTATTATTATTATTATTTTGTTTAAATAATTTGGTAGTCTTATTGATATGGATGATTAGGATAATATATGGATTGGTGATGAGAATTCTTATATAAATCCTTGTAATTTTTGTGGCAAACACCACTTAGATATCGAGTGTCCTATCTGTCATATATGTAGTCATCAATATATTCATTGTAATGGTTTTCCTAAATCTTATTCCCTCCCCCCCCCTCCCCCCAAATCCCCATTACGATTCTTCTGTTATTTGTGATGTTGACAGGGGCGATGAAGTGGATAATGCAAAACAAGAGGCGCACAATGTGAATTCACTTATGGAATGTCTGGACATCTTTGGACAAAGTTAATTCAAAAATCACAGAGCACATATTTGAATGCGGGGTAGAGCAATCAAAGCTCATGAAACTGCTGGATGAGCTTGACGCTATTCTATTAGAAATTACAGTCCAAGCTAAATTAAAAGAGATTGAAGCCCAACAAGGAGAAGCTATGGAGAAATAGAGATAGTGAGCCAATATTGGCTACAAGAACGAAACTCATCTTCTAAAGTTTCAAGAGTCTATTTGTAATGGTCTAATTTACATGACAATCCAAAGAGTTGAGCTCACACAATAAATAGATCAATTTGGATCATATATTCATGACTTAGAGGCTAACTTGAACAAAAAGATTGAGGCGTCTGAAGCCCAATTACCAATTGTCGTGGATGATGACCAACTAGTAGAGAAAAAAGAGGAATTCCACCCATTTAACTATACCTTATTCCTTAATATAGATGTTGAGAAAGAGTCCAAAAGTGAGAATGTTGTAAAAAATGTTGCTTTAGAGTTGAGGCAACTTGAATCTCATTCAAAACACTTTTCTATATCATCTGAACTAATGAATGAGTGTATAGATGAGGAACAAGGTCCTTATATTCTAATGCCTTTTAGTACACGTAGAAAAAATGACATTCGTCCTAAGCACCAAGAAGTGCAAGATGTGACATATATTACTTGGTTCCTTTATCTTTATACCACCTCCCCTTGAGAGGAGCATAAAGATAGATGCAAAGTTAGGGGTACAATTCATAAGTTCAAAGTGGAAAGAAAAGTAGTGAATTTACTTGTGTCATCTCGCGACATTAAATTAGACGCTTACTAGGAGGCAACCCAATTTATAGTGTAGCTTCTTATTTTATTTTTTAAAGTATCATTTTTTTTATTGATTTTGTAGATTAGGGGAACTCTGAGTACCCAAAAATTTGAAGCAAAGATGCACGTTTGAGCTTAAGTGTGGGGTGACGACCCTTGATGAAAATTAAGAGAACATACTACTAGCTAGGCCTAAAGGCCTTAGGGAGTTTTCCTAACCCTTGTTTTACATTTTAGTTGATGCTTTGGGGCATAACATCTTTTTAAGTGTGGGGTGGAGGAATGAATTCCTAGTTTTTATTGTTTTATTGAGTCTTTTCTTTTTTAGGATGGGTTCCTGGACTTTTGTTTTCGGTTCTTTTCCTGAGGATAGTACCTTTGAACCGAGTGTCTTTTATTTTTTAGGAATAAGTTTTATTTTATTTTTTTTTGAAAGAAAAGAAAAGACCCTTTTGAGTAGTGTGATACATGCTATTTAGGCCTAAATTTTTAGTAGTACTTTCTTGTGAATACTTGATTGATAAGGAAATTGCAGTCGTTGACACCTAAGCTCATGGTTGTAACTTTGTATATAGCTTATTTTATTTTGTAATTTCTTATGATCTTGCCTCTCTTAGAAGTGGAGTTGATCCATCTTGATTGATACTTGTGCCATCTGTGGTAAAAATTTGTTTATTTCATGTTTTGCATCTTAGTCTAGAACTTGTCCTAACTAGTATTGAAGCAAAATAAAAGGTGTTGCTTTATTTAGGAGATGATAATAGGCTTTCATTTTATGTGTCTTATAAATTTTAGCCTTTTTAGATATTACATCACTAGTGAGCCTTTTTGAGCATGTAGCCTTTTGTTGGTTGCCATATTTTGTCCTAAACTATTTTGTTGAATCCCTAAGTTTTGCACCTTTCTTCCTTGAGCATTATAGCACAGACTTATTCTTATTATCAATTTTGAGAAAAAGGGATGGTTGAGTGAAAAGGTAATCAATGATAGCTACAAAGTGCTTAATAATCCCTCTTTGAAAGAATGTGACATGAAAAAAAAAAAAGAGAAGAACAAAAATACGTGACATGAAAAAAAAGAGAAAAAAATGTTTGAAGCATTCCTGAGATGATGAGAATTACTTGTGAAATAATTGTTGAAGAGAGGACCGAAAATAAAGAGAAAAAAATAATAGATGATAAAGTCTTAAAGTGCAAAGTGCTTATGGAAGTGTAAGTCACTATTATATAGTTTTTCTACCCATCCCCTAGCCTACATTACAATCCGTTAAAGTCCTATTTGATTCTATTCAAGCATGCTTAATTAGTGGAGATGTACAAAATGGGCAAGCTTATGGTTCTTTGTGCATACTTGTGAATTTTATTTCGGAGTGTGAATTGATCTTTGATGCTAAGTCCTTAATTTGTATTCACTCTTTTGAATTGAGTGTGTCGACTAATTCTTTTTGTGAGGGAACTTGTTTGTTGATAGATAGGTGACTTTATTAACTTTCTTTGATGAAAGTAGGTGAGCACTTGTTTCATGATAGATAGGTGAATTTATTAACTTTCTTTGATGAGAGTAGGTGAGCAAGCTTAAATTTGATGAGTTCAAAGTCTTTCATTGAGGTTAGGAGGTTAGAGGTTTGTTGTTTATTTGGATGTCTTGCATAATGAGCGAGAAATGTACTTGACGTTTTAAAATTGGTATATGGCCTAATTGTTTGTATTAACCAAAGTGATGACATTCCTATTTTTATTTATTTGAGATGAGCTTTAATGCGTGCTCGAGAACGAGTAAAAGTTTAAGTGTGGGGTGTTGATGTGAGGCCAAAAATATATTTTCTTATCATTATTTACCTCACATTTATTATTTGTACTTGCACTTTTTGAGCATGAATTTTATGGATTGTGATAGATAGTGTATTTTATTTGTATGAATAAATTGGGATAAAGTCGAAGAAGTTTGGAGCTAAAACGAATTAAATATGGAAGATTATAGAAGGAAATCAAACAGGCAACTTAATGGATTGAATTGAATATAATATAAAACTTATATGCGGCAAAAGTGCACATTGTGAATTGCCAAATTGAAGATTGAACTACTATGGCACGTGGAAGCCATCAAGGCACCAACATCAATTGAGCAACGGTGAAACTTTCCAGCAGAAGCACGCGTACAACTAGGAAACTAATTCCTTTTGGTTTTCCAATTTGTTTTGGACTTTGTTATTTTATTTAGGATTTTCTATTTGGGGGAGATTAATTAGAGGGCATTGAGTATAAAGTCATCAATACTTTTTAGGGTTCTTTTCTTCTTCTTTCTTTTCTTATAGATTAGTGACTAAACACCCTTGTTCTGGGGCTGTAGCTACGGATTGAATGTTGATTATTGAAGCCTTTTTGAATTAATTCTTGGTTATCATTATAAATTACTTTTATATTCTTGTTTTAGTATTTCATGCTTGATCACCATAGAAATAAATCTATTATCTATTCTTAAAATTGAGAAAGAAAAGGGTTAATAGACCAAAACATATAGAAAGCTCGATTATCCATTGAGTTGATGTGTGTTCAGGAGTGACGCTCGCATGAACAACTTGTTCGTTACGAAACATGATGAAATATAAATGCTCGCCAGTTAGGCCTGTTATCCCTGCTCAATGATGTAGTTAGATAGCTAACTGGAGTAGGCGACTAGAGGTCGAGAGACTCGACTCATACAATTAACCTATAAATTAGTAACTTGATAACCGAAATTAGTTCATTGCCTGAGATACGATATATGAAGTCCAACGCATGCCGCAGCCCTGATATTTTCCAAATCACTGTAAGTAATTTTATAATTTTATTCTTGCATTCTTTTCTTTTGGCCCTCTTAAATAAATAATTAGACTAGTATAATTTAGTAAATAGTTAATTGACAAGTTCTTTGGGTTCAATAATCTGGTTCTTTTAAAAGACACTATATTACTTGTGCGACCGCGTACACTTGCGTGTGCAATTGGAAGCAACAACCCTGACTGCTGGACCCTACATTTGAGGAAATGTAGGCAAGAGTATGAGTTAGTACAAAACAATGTATCAAGTATGATAGCCATGCATAAAACATTTAAATCATGCTAAAAAGAACATTTCATTTCATGGCATGCAATTGACCAAGCTAAAACAAGATATAAGAGAGTTAGAAAACATAAGTTATAAAATCATGGTCAATGCAAGCTAACTTCATCTTTAAAACCTTTGAACTTATATGCGATACTACTTGAAGTAACCTTAGTTCATTATTACTTGTGGGGGATTAGCTTTAACTGGCATTGAGAACATGTGAGCTATAACATGATCCTACGGTGTCTCCCACATCGTAAAGGGTTGTCCTACTTGCTAAGGTAGAACCATGATCTTCTATCCTAAGTGGATCCATTAGCTAATCTACCAATAGGGGCACATAGTTTAGTGATAAGGAGATTGCTACTAGAAACCTAACCTCTACAACGGGGGAGCTTTCATCTAATGAGATTGCTTCTAGAAACCTGACCTCTACTAACGGGAGAGCTTCCATCCCATCATCAATATCCACTCGGTGCTAAGCATAAATCCCACGGAATAGTTTTTTTTTTAATCAAATATGGAGTTTCAACTCCTTTTATTTATTATAAGCAAATACAAGTCATGACCAGTCTTAGAAAACGGACTGGTCCAAAAAAAGGAAATAAGCCCATTTCATCCTCATCTATTCAGGTGCCTATTACAAGTCCTCCTAAGTAGGGTTTCTAAATTTGTATTCCTCTTCTTTCTCACAATGTCACCTCTTGGAGCTAAGTGGAAACCGATGCCCCCATCTTCTTGCTCCTCTTGTTGTCGTGCATTCTCCGCTGGCAGAGGTAATGTTGTTGTGTTTTTCTCCTCTTCCTTTCCTCCTCTCCTAACATCCTTCCTTTCTGCTATGAAGATCGCTCTGATGGAGTATTTGTAGCTCAAGATGTTTGAATGGGTACCTAGTCCTGTGTTCTGGCTCGCTTCTCCTAGTAAGTCCTTAGTGTCAATCTTTGTCTTCTTCCTTTGTTATCTTCTTGTGTGGACTTTTTTTTTTCAGCTGAAGAGCATTGGAGATAATAGGATGTTCTGACCTCCTTCCTTGTAGGTTCTCCTGCCGATCGTGGATCTGTGATTCCTACCCATCCTAGAGTCCCTCGCTTTTTGCTTGCTAGCTTTTGAGAGTTGTCATAGTCAAGCCTAGGTAACTTTTTATGCACACATATGTATGCCCTTTTATGGCAATCATTTAATCTATAACTATCATAATTGTGGTAATTGCTGAAACATTGCATCTGATGTGCTGTCTGCTAATGTATATCAATTCTGCACTTTGATTTTCCTTGTCTTTATCCTTACCATGGGTATGCCTGATTTCTCTGCATTCAGTATCCATTTGCATTCCATTGGTACCTGTTGAAAGTTATGCCATTCCATCTTGCCTTGCTGCTTGTATGCTTCATTGGCTATCTTGTCTGCTAGCTGATTAGCTTCTCTGTAGACATGATGTATGCTTACATTCATATCTTTTGTTATCTCTTGTATGTTCTCTATTTCCTCTATTTGATTCCATGGGACTCTCCCCTACTTTCTTATCATTTTTGCAGTACTTAATGAATCTATTTCTAAAACAACACATGTGAATTTTTTTTTTACAGAATATAATAGCCCTGTGTATAGCCCTGATCTCTCCTTCCATACTCATTACCTCTCCAATGATATGTACTTTCCCCTGGGTTTCCTTGCTTGCTCCATCTGTATTACACTTTACCCATCCCAAATATGGTTTTTCCATGTTACTGCATAGTGATATAGTTTAGGCCTGTAAGCTTTTAACTCTTCCACTATTCCTTCCAAGTTTCCTGGGACTCTTACCCATGGGTACACAATTTTCATCACTTGATAGATCAAGTTTTGACACTGTTGGTACAGCCTTGCAAAAGTGACCTCCTTCCCATGTTTTCTGGAATTCCTCCTTTTCCATAGCTCCCACATCAGGACTGCTAATATCGCCTGATATATTATTCGTAGCTTAGGGTTTTTTGTTGCAGTCCACCAATTAGTGGCTATCTATTGTAAACCTCCTTCTATTTTTATACCTACACAACTAGCAAACTGTTTCCATAGCTTTGTAGCTATTGGAGCTCTTAGAAATAAATAGTGAATTGTCTCTTGTTCATAGCTGTTGCAACAATAACATCTAGAGGCCATGCTAATTCTCATTTTCTTAAGATTATATTCTGTGGGTATTATTCCTTTCCAACTCCACCACAGAAAATAATTAATCTTGAAAGGCATACCCCTAGTCCAAATCTTACTCCACCACCAGCTTTTTTCCTTTTTGTGTCGCATACACTCATGAGTCGACTTCACTGTAAAGGCACCACAAGACTGACCCATCCACCATGATGTATCTATTGTATCGTCCTTCACCCTTGGACTTATATTCTCCAGTATATGGTTTGTAATTTCCTCAGATAATAGCTCTATGAGTTTGCAACTCTCCCATTCCCCATTAACTATGAATTGTCTCACTTCCACTTCCTCCTCTCCATTGTGCTCTTGTATATAGTATAATGCTCCTTGCTTCATCCAATTATCTAACCAGAAACTTGCCTCTCCTGATTTAACTTGCCACCAGATGTCGTGTTCCACTTCCTCCGTAATTTCTAGCATTTTCCTCCATGTATGAGAGGCCCCATTCCCTTTAGCTAGAACAGGGTGATGCTTTTTACAATATGTATTCCACATAAATGTACTCAATAGTGATGTTTATGTTCTGAAAGTCCACCAAAACTTTGAAAAGAGTGATTTTGTAATTACATGCAATGATCTAAATCCAAGACCTCCTTCCTTGGGGTAGCACATCTCTTCCCATGCTATCCAATGCTTCCTTTTCTCGCCTCCTGTTTTACTCCAGAAAAAGCCTGCAAATAGCTTATGTAGTTGTTCAATAGTTTTCTTGGGTGGGTTCATTGCTGATAGCAAATATATAGGTATGGACTGTAAGACATTAGCTATTAGTATGTACTTCCTGCCATAAGATAGCCATTTGTTTTGCCACATAAGAAGTCTATTTTTAACTTTCTTGACTAACTCTTCAAAATGTGCTCTCTTCATTCTTCCATAAAAAACAGGGCATCCTATGTAAGTGAAAGGGAAGTTGCCCTATTTTATCCCAGTTAGCCTCCTTAGTCTCTTCCCCACTATGAGTGGAGTATTATCATGAAGATAATAGAAAATTTTGTTTAGGTTTATCATTTGCCTTGATATCAGTTCGTATCTCCTCAGAATATCCATCATCAAAATAATTAACTTCCTGTCCCCTGAAAAGAAAAGTATAGTGTCATCCGCAATGACAAATGATTTGTTGGGGGGGGGGCTCTATTTAGGCATTCCGTAGCCCCTGAACTATGCTTTATCTTGTAGGTTGTTTAATCCCCTTGCTAAAACCTCAGCTGCTATTATAAATAAAGCTGGTGACACAAAGTCTCCTTGCTTTAAACCTTTGGACGAACAAAAGAACCCAAAAGTCTTTCCATTAACTAAAATTGAATACCACTTATTGGTAAGGAGCTGCCAAACCATATATATCACAATTTCTGAGAACCCAAACCTCCTTAATACCTTGATTAAATACACCTATGATACTCTATCGTATGCCTTTGCCATATCGAATTTTACCACCACATTGTGAAACTTCTTTCTCAAATGAATATCTTTAATAATCTCCAATGCTAGAAGAACATTCTCCGTAATACTTCTGCCCTTTACAAAACCAGTCTGATTCATTGAGAAGATGCCCAGAAGAACTTTATAAATTCTATCATGCAGCAACCTGGAGATAATCTTTCTAGGAAAAGTACATAAACTCATCGGCCTTACATCAGTTAGATGCCTCACATTTTCCTTATTTAGCAACAATACCAAATTAGTGTGAGTGATGAACCTAGGGACTTGTTGCCCACAGAAAAAAAGCTCTGACCACTTGTTACATCTTCCCCAATAATTTCCCAACAAGTTTGAAAAAATAGTCTCGAGAAACCATCAGGTCCACTAGTACTGTCTCCATTCAACTGGAATACCACATGTTTCACCTCCTCAAAGCTAGGGGTCCTTTCCATCTCATTATTTTCCTCTGATGTAATTAATTTTGGGATTACCTTCAACAAGCTTTCATCCTCTGATGTCTTCCCTTCCTTAAACAGCTTCTCAAAGAAATATATCGCCTCTGCCCCAATGTTCTCGCTAATGTTATTGAGATCCCCCGTCTCTGTGTGAATTTCTGCCAGATGCAGCTTTCTCCTCCTTTCTTTGACATAATTATGAAAGAACCTCGTTTTCCTATCACCCTTCTGGAAACATCTCATTCCTGACTATTGTTTCCAAAATTCTTCCTCCACATGATGGTATTTTTTCAATTTTGCTTCTAATTTCTTCAATTCCTCTCTATTAACTGGTGTTGGGTGCACCACCTACTGAATCTCTTTAACTTGTACTTCTTCTTCTAACGTGGCCACCTGTTGGAATATATTTCCAAATGTCTCCTTGCTCTAAGATGCTAGAACCCTTTTTGTCTATTTGATTTTATCCTGGAATTCATTGAAAGGATTGCCCACGAAATCTATTTTCTAATTCTCCTCTATAATTTTCTTAAAGTCTAGATGTTTAGTACAAAAATTAAGAAATTTGATAGGTCTCACCGCTGGTTCCTCGTCTGACCTGTATATCAAATGTAGCAGAGCATGGTCAAACCCCTATCAAACCAAATGCTGGACTTCACTTGTTGGTAACCTATTGAAAAATTCTTGATTTCCTAATATTCTATCAAGTCTCTTAAAATTGCATTCCCCGTCAATTCTTCCATTCAACCATGTAAACTTACTGCTTGTGTATTTCATTTCCCTTAAGGCACAATTATTCACACATTGGCTGAAGTCCAAAGCTTCTGATTGAGTAAAATCTTGCCCTCCTTGCTTCTCTTCTTCATTCAGTATGATGTTGAAATCTCCACCCACAAGCCAAGGCAGTGTATTTTCTTCTGCTACCAATTCTAACTCCTCCCACAATTCAAGTCTTTCAAGGGAATCACATCTCACATAAACTGTTGTGATGAGGACCTGCATACTATTTTTGTTGAATTTTATCGTAAGGTGTTGCCCATTGTCTATAACAACCTCACCCTTCCACTCATATTCCCAGAACACCCAGATTTTGTCGGAGATATTACAGTAAGCATGTTGCATCCCCAACTTCATTTTTTAATTGTCAGGTTCTTGTGGACCCTGAAAAGGTTCCCATAAGGGCTATAATCTTGTATTTATGTCTTTTATTCAGGTCCCGTAATCTCTCAAAAGCCTTATGAGATTTTATGAACCTAATGTTCCAGAAAAGGGCCTTTCCAATCATTGTGAAACCTCTTCTGACAGACCTCTACTACTCCTTGTTTTCACTTGTAAAGGCAGTGAATATTGACTTGATTTTCCCCTCTTAGACACATTCTCCAACGCTCTGATTTGTCATGGTGATAAATCACTTTCTCTTACTGCCGCCTCCATGTTATCTTCTAATTCGTCATCCTCTTCTCTCTCTCTCCTTCGTTGAATTTGTTCCTCTATGATCTCCTCCAAATCAGGGATCCTTTGATTTTTCACTCCCTCTATTTCATCTTGTTTCAACCCCGTTCCTTCCTCCATTTCTTTGTCTATTTTACCCGCTTTTAGTTCCTTATTACTGTCTCCTATGGTTCTGCTTCCATCAAACCCTTCCCGATGTTTCCTCTATTCCCCTTTGTCCTTTTGTGGAGTAATCCCTTTGATAATGCTCGTATCTCTTTCCTTTTCACCTTCCATTTTTTCTATATCTTCTCTGCTTTTTGTGACACTCCCCAATGTACTGCCTTTACTCTGAAAAGTTTCTTCAACCCAATTTTTGTCATCATTTCCTTTTCCTTTGGTTGTTGCTTATCTAGTGATTCCCCAGTGTCTTCATGCTCATTAGGTGAATCAAATTTATTCTCAATGTTGATCCCCTTCATTTCTTGATGATTGGTTTTTTTATTCTATACTTGCTCAGTCCTTCTTTCCTGTACTCACCATCCCTTCCCTTATTGTTCTTGCGATCTGCAACCTCTGCATCATTCTATTGTCCTCCCTTCGGTATTCTCTTGTCTTTCGACACATGACCTTCATTGTCTCTCTCTTATTTAGGGTATAACTCGGGGTGAATGACAAAGCATTCATCTTCATTATGTTCCTGTATCTTGCATGTTTTGCAGTATTTGGGAAGGTAAGCATACTTGATTCTTATACACTTCTCACAGATCTTTCCTAATTTCTTCCTCACACCCACGTTTATTCTATTTGGGAATTCATTCAGTAAATCCACCTCCACTTTGACTCTTGCACAGCTTGGCCTTGTTTGACGAGATCCAGGCTATAGCTGTGGATGTTTCTTCCTCTGGATCAACCATCAAATCCCACTTCAAAGTCCTCATCGGGTATGTCCATCCCCTGTGTAGCAGATAGTATACTGGTATAGATAGCAGATTCAGATAGTCTTCCAAATTTGATGCTCTGATTAGCACATGCCTATTTCTCAACATCCCAATATTGCATTCCCCTTTCAAATCACATTGCTTTGGCATTATTTTCCTTAGTTCATGAATCTCTAGCCTGCCATAAGAGAATTTCCAATGACTGTAAATTCTATATTCTCCTTGATGATCATATTGTCAACTTCTTCTTCTTCCCATAACACCCTGGGCTCCCATGTAGGTATGCGACTGGTTTCAAGTGTATGGGTTTAGGTTCAATGTTTGGGGGACATAAAATTGCTCGATAGTTTAGTTTTGGTATGAGGTTTCCCTCACTTGGTAGATCTGGCCGAGTGGGGGGCTGACCTGGTGAACTGGTGGTCATTGCCACCAGCAATTTACACTAAATTAGGTTTTACCCAGATTTTCCCTCACGGAATAGTCATTTCTTACTTGACTTCATTAATCATGGAAAGGTGCTCTTGAACAACCAAATCATGATAGTTCATTAGGATAGCTCTTATTCTTTAATGAGGTGAGAAAGCCTTTCAACAAAGAATCCTTTCTATGTGAGAAAACCTTTCACATCATGCTAGTATGTTTTTATGACAATATCCTTTCACAACACAACATCATCATTGGTACTTTACCCTCAAAGCACCTTAAAACATTTAGATAAATTTTATAAGAAAATGCATAACTCCATAATTTACCTCTTGAGGTTCAAAACACACTTTCAATAATCAATGCTTAGAAAACATGTGTTAGCTATGGATTTCATCATATATACATGTAAAGCTTTCAATACATGCTTAATTTCATAAAACTCTTTCTTGATTATCAAAATCCCACATCATATGATTCATAACTTGAAAATATGAGGATTACATGGGTTCATGGGGAAATCATCATATTTTATCAATTCATGCATATGAGATCATAATCTAATCATTTAAATCAATAATCCAAATAACCCATGATAATTAAAGAAAAACCTAACTTAATTGGGGAATTCTACCTTTAGAAATAGAGGAATTTAGGAATTCCATGAATGGAAGGAATCCATGGATGAAAACTACCATACCTTCAATCCAAAAGCTATTCTTTAATGGAGGAATTTATACCTTGACTTGAAACCATATGTTGAATCTTCTTCTTCAAGTTTCTAGAGAAAGAAATATTTGGAGAGGAGATTTGGTTTTCTTTTGTGAATTCTAAAGAATGAAGCGAATAGGTTAGTTTGAGTGTTGAAAAAGCTTATATAGGGGTCTTAGTAGAGGGTAAAACGACGTAGTATAGGAACTAATTAATAAGGAAAAGACCCAACTACCTCTGAACTTAAATGACAGCTGACCACCAACGGACCCAGTCGACGAACCGTGGTCTGACCTACAGTCCATATGTCGAGCTGTGGTCCTGGACCTCAAGTCACTTGGCAGGGTGTCCAACCCTCGGACCCTTCTATTGTTCGTGGCTCAGCCCACGGACTGTGGTTGGCCTCTGTTGTTGGCACCTGCAACTTCCCAAAATTTGGTTCATTTCCCTTTTTGGATACAGGGTGTTACAAAGAATTATTTGTATCATATTCTCCACCCCTAAAAGATGAGAAGTTGTTCACAACCAACTCCGTTGTTGCAAAGGTTGAAGGAGCTAACAAGATCTACTTAACGATGATCTTAGGCAAGGTGGTGACGTTAAAAAAAGTCTTAGATGTTTTGAAATCGTGAAAGAACTTAGTTTATGTACCATTTCTAACCAAGAATGAATTTAAGTGTGTATCTATTTCTGATAAAGTTGTAGTGAGTAAGAATGAAATGTATGTAGGAAAAGGTTACCTCACTGAGGCCCTCGTCAAACTAAATGTGATTGCAGTTGACATAAATAAAGATTCTGCTTCTTCTTAGTTGCTTGAGTCAAACTATTTATGACATGAACATTTGGGACATGTTAATTACAAAATTGGCAAAAACTGATTAACTTAAATATTCTTCCTAACTTTGAGTGCAATGAATCAAAATGTTAAGTAAATGTTGAATCTAAGTATATTAAACATTCTTATAAATCTGTTAAAATGAATTCATACCCCTTAGAATCTATTCACACTGACATTTGTGACATGAAGTCAACAACATCTCATGGTGGGAAAAGTATTTCATAACTTTTATTGACGATTGCATTAGATATTGTTATGTCTATTTGCTAAATGGTAAAGATGAGGAAATAGATGCATTTAGGCAATATAAAACTAAAGTAAAAAATTAGTTCGATAAAATGATAAAAATGAGTAGAACTGATAGAGGTGGAGAATATGAATTTCCGTTTGAAAAAATATATTTGGAAAATAGAATCATCCATTAAACTAATGCTCCTTACTCTCCTCACTCTAATGGAATTGTGGAAAGGAAAAACTGAGCTTTAAAGGAAATGATGAATGTCTTACTTATAAGTTCAAGTTTACCAGAAAACTTTTGGGGGGAAGCTATCCTTACAACAAATCGAGTAATTAATAGAGTGCCGCACAAGAAGACATATGTTATTCCATATGAGAAATGGAAAAGTAAAAAAATCCAACTTGAGATATTTCAAAGTGTGGGGGTATCTAGCCAAATTCCAAGTTCCTATACCTAAATGGGTTAAAATAAGACCTAAGACTGTGGACTGTACATTCATTGGATGTGCCAAAAATAGTTTTCATAAGTCCAAACATCCAGATATTAATAACAATATTGTAATGGAATAAGATAACACTGAATTCTTTGAACATATCTATCTATATAAAACTAGACTCAAATTTTCTAGTGAATGGTCTAAACGACCTTGAGAAGAACTAAAAGAGAATGTACCTAATGAAGAGAGTCCAAGGCGTAGTGAACATCAAAGGACTAACTTGGTGCTCATTCCTTAAAAAGAAAATATTTTATCTTTTACAGATTTGAGACCTATTAATTTAAGTAATTCTAGCAATAAGATTATCTCTAAAGTTGTTCATGATAGACTTGATTCCTGTCTTCCTAATGTCATGCCTTGAGCCTACACCTTGGGCGTAACTAGCACTCGAGAACCATTTCAGGTCCCAAGGCGAACCCTTGGCCTAACTCAATACTTAGTGGAAAACTTACTCAACAATATATGACTTTAATTTGCAAAGATTAACTCAAAATTCTCAAGATAAATAACTTAGAATATTAAAAAAAAAATTATATTGGCCAAAAGAGGCAACTCAAGTCTTTAACATTTAACAATAAAAATGGAAAAGACTCCTCAAAACACTACCGAAGCCTCTAATGACTATGATGGACATTAGGACAAGACCCACGACATCCTAATAAAACTGACGAGTAAATGTTAATCCTCTGAAATAAAGGAGGCTCACCAAAGCAACTCTGGAACTGCAAGTGGTATCAACGGTGTGCTTGTTGATGACTCTAGACTCATATATCTACATCGTGAAATGATGCAGGCCAAATGGCGTCACTACATGGAATGTATGAGCATGAAAGAGGAACTCTAAAGCACAGGCATAAGCTTTAACTAATAAAAAGGAAGAACATAATCACCTTATCTCAACTCAATTCAAGGGTACTCAAAGATACTCAAACTCAAAAATACACAACTCAGTTCAATATAAAAGAAAAAATAAAGATGCATTATAAATAAAACTTTTAAACTAGTAGATAATATCTCAATGTGTTTAGAAACACAATAATAACTCTTTTACTCTTAATTGGGAGATTCTCTAACCGAAAGCCATCACTATGATCTATGCGATGATACAACGTCTCGCTAATGCGGGAAAAATTGTCCTATACCTTGCCGGAGTATAAGATATTCTCAACTAAGTGGATCCACTAAGCTATGCTTAAAAGCAATAAGAACCCATCTAAAAAGTATAACCCTTTACCCATGTTGGCATACGTGGTTTATGAGGACTTTGATGTAACACCTCAAAAATTAGTAGGCTAAACTGGAGCTTAACGCGAGGGTTAGAGTCATGGATATAACTCCCCGTACTTAAAATAGAGGGTTTCATGTTAGAACGTCAAGGTACGACCCCTTAAGGACCAACCATAGGCCCTTGAGGAGGACCTCTGGAACTGCCCAAAAGCAGTGAACCTTGGCAGGACCCACGCCCCATGGATAGGTCCACGCCCTGTCGCTTGACTAGGATGGTCTGTGGTTCCATCCATGGCCCATCAACGTCGTCTCGTGGATGGTGACCTGGGGCAGTTTTGGGGGTTAAGTTTGGGGGCACTTTGGGGTTTTTTGATTTTAATTAATATTAAGTAATGTCATTTTAGACTAATTTAGACCACATATTTAAGGATTTTAGACCACTAAATTATGTCATTCATCTCATTATTTCTAAAACCCAAATCAATTCCTAAAAATTCATCCTCACCAAAAATTATCTCTCTAGAAAACTCATAGAAGAAGAAGAAGGAAGTTGGAGCTATGGTTCAAGGAGAAAGGTTATTCACACCAAATTCATAGGGATTTGTGATCAAGGTATAGTAGCTCTTCATCCATGGATAGAATTCATCCATGGAGCCCCTTCAAAATCCCAATTTCAAAGATAAAATACCCCAAAAGCTAGGGTTTGATTCCAAAGTCATGGGTTCCTTTCAAAAATGATTCTAATGCTTGGATTACTTTATATTATGCATGAATTTATGATTCCTTAAGGTTTTTATGTTGATATCCTCAAGAACCCATAAAATCCCCATATTTCCCACTTATGATCTTGTGATATGGGTTTGTTGATGAAAGAAGAATGTTATGAGATTATGCATGTAGTTACTGGGTTACTTGAATGATGTTGATATCTATGTATGATGTAGTGAATTCTAGATGTGTTGATTTGCTATGAGCTTTGATCCTTGAAAGGGAAAATTATGATATTATGCATGTTTTATGAAGTTTTTTATATGCTTTAAGAACACTTTGAGAGTTAAGTGTCTATGATTATGATCTAGTTGTTGTGTTATTGAAAAGGTATTCTTATAAACACACTCATGCAAGAATATGATATGATGTGAAAGGTTTTCTCACAATATGAAGATTGTAAGGTTGAAAGGCTTTCTCACCTATTAAAACTATATGTAGACATGGATGCTGAAAGGTTATTCTCACGTATGATCTAATGAGCTATCTTCGTGAATCAAGGTATGCCTTAATATGTCTTCCATGGGAAGTGATGCTTAGCACCGAGTGGATATTTAATACGAGATGTAGGATTTTACAGTAGTTGAGTCCCGCTTCCCAATGGGACCTTTTACACTAGTTGAGTCTGGGTTCCTAAAGTATGTCTCATGAGATGGAGACCTTTTACATTAGTTAAGTCCTGGTTTCTAGTAGCAAACTACTTATTCCATAAACTATATGTCCCCATAGTTATTTAGCAAGTGGATCCACCCAAGCTAAGAGTATGGTTATACCTTAGGCAAGTAGGACACCCTTTTCGATATGGGTAACATTGGGGGTCCATGTATAGCTTACATGGTCTCATGTTGGTTAAGGCTTATTCCCACAACAACAAGAATAAGAATATGAATTATGAACTATGGTTACTCAAGAAGTTTTTATATGAGTTTTCAAAGTCTTAAAGGTGATGAATATGAATTTTGGCCTAAAGAAGTTTACTTAGTATGGGTGACATTTATGGGTTTTTATTCATGCATTGCACAAGTATGCTTTGAGGGTATTTATGAAGTGTTCTCTTATGTTATGATGATCAATGTATTGGCTATGTTTATGACTTATGCTTTTCCACTATCTTCATAATGATGTTTTAACTTGGTAAATTGCATGCTTTCAAATGAAATGTCCCTTGTAGCATGTTTTACATGTTTTTATGCATAGATATCATACTTGGTGCATTTTTGTACTAACACCTACTTTTCCTACATTTTCCCCAAGTGTAGGGTCCAGTTCTCGAGGTGATCATTCTAGTGGCTAGTGCTTGGACTTGACTATCTTCCTAGCTTATTGGTGAGTCCTCATGGTTTGAGGATGACTTTTTCCTTTGATGTAGTTTCTTTCATGTACTTTTGCTTTTTGGACATGTTGTATGGGCTAGGTCCTATTTCATTCAAAGATTTTAATAGATGTCTATATTGAGACTAAGTGTCTAGACTTCCGCTTTATTTTATGACAATTTTGGACTTCTAATGTTTTTACTCTTGTTGTTCTATTTCTTATGTTATGAGAACTAAGTGGCTTGTATGGAGTCATTTAGGGTTCTATACGCCATGTTACATCTAGGGGATACCCTTGGGTTGTGACCAACTTGGTAATCAGAGCACAAGGTTTAGAATGATCATATGATGATGTCACATAGGCCACGTCTAGTAGAGTATTGTTTATAAGTGTGAAGCATGCCATATTTATGAATGAGTGACTACAAGATGATTAGGAAACTTCACTTTTTCATTACTCTAAGTCGTGCCATAAAGTTTAACTCTATAAGATATCTCTCCTAATATTTGCCCTATGTTCTTCAGGATATGAATACCAAAAGGGCTAATGCTAGAAGGATGGAGGATGACAATGTGGAACAAGCAGATCCTCCTCAAACTCATCAAGCTCTGATAGATCCTTTGGTTTAGAAGGTGACCCATGCGGAGTTTAGGTCGATTATACAAATGTTGGCTTAGGCCGTGACAGCTCAAGCGAAAAGAGAGGTTGTAGCTTCGATGAATCCTAATGTGAATTCGACTGCTTCAAGGGTGAGGGATTTTGCATGAATGAACCCTCTGGAATTTTGTGGCTCCAAAGTGGAAGAGGATCCTTAATGGTTTATCGATGAGGTTTATAAAACACATGCTATTATGAGGTTATTTGTGAGAGAGAAAGCGGAGTTAGCCACCTACCAACTAAAAGATGTGGCTCAAGTGTGGTTTGATTAGTGGAAGGGAGAGAGACTCGTAGGAGCAGGCCCGGTAGAATGGGAATTTTTTAAATCGACATTTCCCGATAGGTTCTTCCCCCTCGAGTTGTCGGAGGCAAAGGTACATTAGTTTATAAACATTCATCAAGGACGTATGAGTGTCCAGGAATATGCTCTAAAGTTCACCTAATACTCAAAATATGCTCCAACTATGTCGGCGCACACAAGGGCTAAGATGAGTAGGTTTATGTCAGTGTGCCTGACTTGGTTGAAAAAGAATGTCATACGATAATGCTCCTCCAAGATATGGACATCTTACGTACTATGGTGTATGCCCAACAAATTGAGGAATCAAAACTCATGGAAAAGAATAGGGAGGTGAAAAGATCTAGGACCGGTGATGGGAACTTCTCCAATACTAGGTCTGATGGACAAGGTCGACTAAATTTTAGACAAAGGTTTTCCAACCAAAGTTCCTCTGGAGCTTCCCCAAAGATTAACAAGGATAGGGTTTTTAACCCTAAACCTCAAGGAGGTAATAGTATTGGCTCTTATGTGACTAATTTGTGCAAAGTATGGAAGTAAATATGATGGTAAGTGCCTAGTTTGCAGGGGTGGTTGCTTTGGTTGTGGAAATAGTGGTCACAAGATGAGAGATTGTCGGATGCTCAAGGTTCAAGGAAGAGAGGGAAAGCAAGATCCTCGTAGCGGTTCAAACTCCAATGCTCCAAAGCAAAACTGCTTCTATGCTCTCCAAACTTGAGGTGACCAAGAGAGCTCCCCAAATTTAGTGACTAGTATGTTAAAAGTCTTTCTTATTGATGTGTATGCCTTGTTGGATCCTGGTGCTACTTTATCCTTTGTGATGCCTTATGTGGCCATGAGGTTTGATATTCCTCTAGAAGTGTTATTAGAACCTTTTTCTGTCTCTACTCTTGTTGGTGATTCTGTGGTGGCTAAAAGGGTTTATAGAATATGTCCCATTTCCTTATCCCATAGAGTCACTCTTGTTGTCTTAGTAGAGCTTGACATGTTAGACTTTGATGTGATTCTTGGTATGGATTGGTTGCATGCATGTTAAGCCTCTATTGATTGTAGAACTTGAGTGGTTAGATTCCAATTTCCGAATGAGCCTATCTTAGAGCAGAAAGGGGAAAATTCTATGCTTAAGGGTCAATTTGTGTCCTACCTTAAAGTTAGAAAGATGATCTTGAAAGGTTGCTTTTACCATGTTGTTAGGGTGATGGATGCAAATTCTGAAACCCCATATCTTGAGTCGGTTCCCGTGGTAAATGAGTTCCCGAGAGTGTTCCCCAATGATTTACCTGGTATTTCTCTCAAGCCGGAAATAGATTTTGGTATCGACCTTCTTTCGGATACACAACCTATCTCTATTCGTCCTTATAGAATGGCTCCGGCCGAGTTAAAGAAGTTGAAGGAGCAACTAAAGGATTTGTCAGATAAAGATTTCATATGACCGAGTATCTCTCCATGGGGTGTTTCGGTGTTGTTTGTTAGAACGAATGATGGGTCTCTTCGAATGTGCATTGATTATCTTCAATTGAATAAAGTGACCATTAAGAACAAGTATCATATTCTAAGAATTAATGATTTATTTGACAAACATCAAGGGGCTAGTTATTTCTCCCAGATTGATCTTCGTTTGGGTTATCACCAAATGAGGGAGAGAGGGGTTGATATTCCCAAGATGGATTTTCAAACCTGGTATGGTCATTATGAGTTTTTGGTTATGTTGTTTGGGTTGACTAATGCTTCGGCGACATTTATGGATTTGATGAATAGGGTGTTTAGACAATCCCTTGATATGATTGTGATTGTGTTTATTGATGATATTTTGATCCATTCAAGGACTGAGAATGAACATGTGGACCATTTGAGAATTGTATTGCAAGTTCTTAAGGACCAACAACTTTTCACAAAGTTTAGCAAGTGTGAATTTTGGTTAAGGTTCATAGCTTTGCTTAGTCATATTGTGTTAAGCAAGGGGATTGAGGTAAATCCTAAGAAGACGGATGTGTTCAAGAATTGGGCTAGACCTCTAACTCCTACCGACATTAGAAGCTTTTTGGGTTTGGCCGGTTACTATAGAAGGTTTGTTGAGGGATTTTCTTCCATTGCTTCTCCTCTGGCAACTTTGCCTTAAAAGAAGTCTAATTTTGTGAGAAAATTTTCCAAGAGTTGAAAGATAGACTTACTTCCGCTCCGGTGTTGACCTTATCGGAAAGTACGGATGGTTTTGTTGTGTATTGTGATGCCTCTAGAGTTGGGTTGGGATATGTGCTTATGCAAAATGGTAAAGTGATTACCTATGCTTTATGGCAACTTAAAGTCCATGAGAAGAATTAACCTACCCATGATCTTGAGTTAGCGGCGGTTGTGTTTGCCTTAAAATAAGGAGGCACTATTTGTATGGGGTCATGTGGATGTTTTCACCGATCATAAGAATCTACAATATGTGTTTAGTCAAAAGGACTTGAATCTTCGCCAAAGAAGGTGGCTAGAACTCTTGAAGGATTATGATATAAGTGTCCTTTATCACCATGGTAAAGCTAATGTTGTAGCGAATGCTCTTAGCTGGTTGTCGATAGATTGTGTGGCTCTGATGAGTCCACAAATTGGACTCATTTAGGGCTATATTTTGATAGGATTAATGTCCTCAAATGCATATTTTGTCTCAATATTTGATGAAAACCCTTAAGTTTCAGGAATTTGGAGTTTGAGGGAAAGCATGGACACTACTTAGCCAAAAGGAACAAAAGCAGCTGAAAGAACGAAGAAATGAAGATTTGAGAATTGCTGAACCCATTCGGTAAGTCGCCAAAAGGTCTTACCTCGCCTTTTGTTCTAGTGTGCTGAGCCCTGAAAGAAAGGATCAAATCGGTGGTTAAATGGAGCAGTCGGCATGTCACCGAGCAGTTCCACAAAGCAGTACTATGTCTCCCAATAATCCAAAACATGATGATGCTAAAGGATAGAGCAAGACGGCGATGAAACCTACCAAAGGGCCGATCGCCGAGTTGATCTGTGATCTCGACTAACGACGCCGAATGATCCACTGCAGCACATATTTTTGAAAACTATAACTACTCGTTGAGAGTTATAGCTTAAGATCAGATTTTTAATATATAATTTTTAAGATAGAATTTTGAGTTCTAAGTTTAGAGAGGGTTTTGAAGAACTTGAAGATTCAAAGGGTTTCAACTCCAAGAATTTGGACTTGGGTCTTGTGGATTCTTCACTCTTTGCTTGTTTTGAGACTTAAATCTTCATACCAATTTGAATGCAAACTTATATTGGTATAAATTTCTATTTATTTTACATGTTTAGCTAAAACCCTAATTCTTGGGGTGTGATTTTGTGAATATGGCTTAGATTATCTGTTGGGTCTTTCTTGTTGATGATTTATTTGTTGTTTAGATGTGATTTTATTTAGTAGTTGTGGTGGAACTTAATGAAACTATAGTTGCAAATACAATTTCACCTTTGTGTTTTCAGCTTGCGAGAGAGAGAGAGGTCGTTAAACTAAGACTACTAAATTGATGGCCGATAGGATTGGGTCGACATGAGGTTCAACCGAGAGAGTGAACCCTAGTCCTTCTCCCACACACTCAGCTGGAGAGAGTGAGTGGGCTAAGACTGAGGCTGTTCTTCATGTGACAACTTGGTGTTCGAGAGAAACCGAGTTGATTTGGGGTAAGTTGCTTGAGAGAGAATTTGCCCCCACTATAGTCTAGCCTAGTCACAAATATTCAACAGATTTATTATCAAAAGCATATACCCAATAGTTTAGTTTATCCCGTATCCCTATCATATCCCAAGAACCCTATCTCCTTGATTAGTACTCTTTGAATTTTTATGTTTTTGTTTACTTGTGACAAACCCCCATTGATAATTGACGCTTGTGTCACCCCTTAGATTTAACATGTTTGGATTATTCAAAAATGTTTTTAGCGATGTCTAATTAGAACTAAATTTTATTTTTCTATTAATTATTAAGCCTACTCCCTTGGGACTCGACCCCAACCCTTGGTTGGATTACTTTACTACTATACGATCGTAGACACTTGCATTGGAAGTTGTGTCTTGATTACGCAAACATCAAAATGGCGCCGCTGCCGAGGAGTGGTGTTACCTGAGAATTCTTAGCTTAGTATATTTTTTGTTTTTCTTAGTTGTAGTTTACTTACTTAATTTGTAGTTTTGTTTTTCTTGTTTGAATTGAAGCAGAGGAACTGAGTATGGCGAGCAACACCCGGGAGGTAATGGAGTTTCCTCCATTAGAGGTATGATATTCTGGGAGCATATCCTCACCTTTAAGAAATTGGAAGGTGAACGAATCCACAAGTCATGGGTGAGGTTTAATGAACTAATCACTCAATGCCCAACTTATGACATTCCCGACTTAATCCTCCTTGACTGTTTCTATAGAATTCTTGGTCCCAAAAACAAGAGGTTGGTTTACCAACTCATTCCGGGAGGCATTGTGAAATAGCCATATGTGATAGCAGCCCAAGTGCTTAATCAAATGGCTAAAACGAACCAAGATATAGAAAAAAAGGCTTCATGTTCACCTCCCTAATGACTCCGATGGATGAATTGGCCAAAAAGATGATGAAGATCGAAGTCCAGTGCAAGAGGATGGATAAATATATCCCTCCTTATGAGCGAAGAAGTCCCAAGAACAATGAGGTTAAACACCTTGAAGGAAAACAATGAAGGGATGAAGTGAATGATTTGATCTCATTCCAGAGCCGTCCAGCTACTCGAGAACCTTGTGGGTCAGGCATTGCCCGATCTCCAATTGCAACAAAACAGGGGGTTACCTAGTGATACTATGGCTAACCCCAAAAATGGAGTTTTAGTGCTAAGTTGCATTGTGCCACGATGTTAACTGAGGCGCTGCTTGGGAGGCAACCCAATGCTTTAATCACTTTTAATTATTATTTTAGAATAATGGTGTGTTGATTCTGTAGGTTAAAATGAGGAATGTATTAAAAAGTGTAGGTTGGCAAGCTAAAGATCTAGTTGGCGAATCGCAAAAATGGTTGGCGATCCCGCTATTGTCTGCCTTTTGGACCTCTACATAAATTGGAGGCTCTGTAAAACTCGGTGAGGTAAGTGACTAATCAGTGTATCGCCGAGTGGTTCGGCAATCTAGACTAACATCTCCGAATGGACAAAACTGGATGGTTTTAACCTTCCACTACTTCCATTTTCTCTCGCTTTTTAACCTCTCAAACTTTCACCCGAGTAGTATTTTCCATATTTCTTACTTTGTCTTCATATTTTAGTTGTCGAAGTTGTGTTTGGAGCAGATTACTTTGCCTCCTAGCATCTCAATATTATGTAATCGGCATAAAAGGTTAGTTTATCAAACCCTGAGATTATTTTTACAAATTTTGAACTCTTTTGCAAGTAATCATGTCATGTTGCCATATGCTGGGCCTCTCTAAATTGACTAGAATGTTTGATTGCCGGTTGTATATTTTCAATCTTGTCGTAATGCATTTATTATTTGAAACCCCATCTTGTCATGCTTTAAATTTAGTTAAATTTTATTGGTATGTGCTTGCTCGTCGTATGTTGTTATTGGGTGAAGCCTGAGTAGCTCAGAGCTATGCTGAGAAAAGTAATTTTCCAGTTGAATGAGATGTAGGCATCTTTTTCAAAGGATACAAATCATAAATTTGTCAATATTGGCATAATCGGGAGTATTTTGAGTATTTCGAGATTTTAGGTGTTATGGGTCTGGTGCTAATTTGATGTGTGTATGGTTTGATTTTATTTTTGGGGGTTGCAGTGTAGAATTCGAGAAGGTGGATTGAAAATAGGCACGCTGGGTCGTTTGGCGAGCTGGGTCGAGCTTTTCGAACCACTCGGCGATTCGCCAAATCACCCCTTATCGCCTTAAATTTCAGGCTATATGTGTTGTTTGATTCTGTAACTTTTGGCGAGAAGCTTGAGTTGGCCGAAAGCACTCGACGACTTACTGATTGTTTGTTTGTTCGCCTTTTGTCTGCACCCCTGAACCTTGTTTACATTGTAACATTCGGTGAGCTAGTTCTTGCTCACCGAAAGGTGTCAACAATTCACCGAGTGGAACTATACATCGCCAAATTGCCACATATTGAAACCAATCCTTTCAGCGATCACGATTCAGCTCGCCAGAGCAATTTGGCAACTAGTCGAGTAGTTTGGTGAGCCTCTCTGCATATGCTTTTCAATGGATGTGATTAAGTTATTTCTAACTTTCTCTTAGCATGTTGCAGATATGGTGAGAGAAAACCTCAACGAACCACCCCACAAAAGAGCACGGGGTGTTACTATAAATGAAGGAGGATCAAATCCTCTAAAAAGAGGAAGACTTGAAGCGCAACCAGGTGACAAAGGCAAAGGAAAGAGGCATATTTCTGATAGGACTTCTGATCCTGACGATGACGAGCTACTATGACCCCGGCGTCCTGAACCCCAGGCTAGATTTGAAACCACAGCTAACAGAGCCTCTTCAGCTTCTACACCAGCAGAATTAGTGCAAACTCCGGCAGTTGCTGTGGACCCTATTCCACCAATGGTTCCTCCTCCCAGACTACTGAATAAATTGAAAAGTGATGGTTTGCGAACCATCCTCAAAGAGCAATTGTTATCTACGGAAGGACTAGATGGTCGATACTCCAGTGTGCAGGAAATACTAAATTGGCACAGGTTTCAGATCTTCACCAGGCCCCATGGCCCCTATGTTCCTTCATGGGATCCGAAATTCTACGATGCATATGCTACTTTTTTGCTAAAGAGTAAAAAGAAGGCTAGTGAGTTTAGACCAGTTAAATCGTTCATGGTACAGGGTGTGGAAGTCGGGTGCTGCAGCGATATTATAAATGTTGTTCTTGAGAGAGCTACAGGGTTTGAGGATGATTATGAGGGCCTGGTGGTAGTCCAGTCCCTGGACGACTTGAATGGTTGGCTTGCACCGCTTCTTTCTGACGTCACTCCGAGGTGGATGGATGACGGAGTACAGATCGAGAAGAAGGATTTTAATGTAGCTTCCCGGTATTGGTTTAGATTCATCAGCAGCTCTATCATGCCTTCACAGAATGAATCTATCCTCTGGCATGTAAAGGAAGCTTGTCTAGGGTCTATATTAGGAAAGATGCGGCTTAACTTGAGACTCATCATTAAATAGAAGACAGCCATGAGAGCTAAACAGAGACAGATCTCTTTGATATTCCCAGTCCTAATCACGGAGTTTTGCCGGCGTGCTGGAATGCCCCGAGACACTACTAGAGATTTTGATGTTACCCCATCCTACTCCACTAACATCTGGCGCATCAAGGCCGAGTGCACTAGAGAAGAGGCTAACAAGAGGAGGGCAGCTCCGGTAGGCACCTCCTCGGAAGTGGAGTTGGTTCGCTGCCTGCAGAGACACCTTTGCCTACTACGGCCTCTGGGCCTTCAGGTACTTTTACCTCTACTTCTGCTTCAGATGCCCCAGGCACATCCACTTCCTCCTAGTAGCCCAGGATTACTCAGGCGATGATCCTGAAGATGGGGCACCTTGCTCAGTCAGCTGACGTGAGAGCTACTAGACTGGAGAGAGATGCCTCCTGCATGATTGAGGCCGCTATATTAGTTGCATTGATGCCCTTACATTCTTCTGTTGATGATCTGACCGCTAAGGTCACAGCCTATGTGAGCAAGCAGGGGGAGAGCTATGAGGTTTCGGCTTTGAAGGCCGAGGTAGCAGGCCTGAAGAAGGACGTAGACTATTTGAAGTCTACCGACTTCACTTCATTGATTCAGACCACAGATGACGTAGATGCCCCTAAGACCTCAGGGATTCCTTCGAATACTACCAGAGATATATCTAGGGTGGAAGCTGCAGTTGATAAGTCGAATACTGAAACCGACGAGAAGCAAATAGAGATGTAGGAGGCGAGCATCTACAGAGAACTGCGTTCCCTTAGGGAGATTGAGAGAGACCTTGGAGACATTGTTGTGACTTAGGAGATGTTGATATATGTCGTTGTGCAGGCCTCCATGGCAGGCACACCTTTTGTTGATCATAGCGGAGCTGGTACTTTTGAGGTGACTAAGGGCACTAATGCCCAAGTACAGACTGCTGCACTGAGGCCCAAACAGATGGAGAAACTGCATAGACAGGATCCCTTCTTTATCTCCCTCTCTCTCTTACTTACTTTCACTTTTTGGATACTTTACTTCATTTGCATTTGAGGACAAATGGTTTTTATTTGTGGTGGGGTGAGGCTCACCTTTTGTGTGCTATTTGTGACTCATGTTTTTGTGTACATATTTGGGTTGTTCTATTTAAAAATTGTGTTTTATATACTGTTTTCGTGGATGTTTGAGCTTGTGGCTCCTTTTATTTTAAATTGCAAATGATTTTGACCTGTTCAAAAATTTTTGCCACCTCTCGTGTGTTGAACATGGTTGTTCTTTTGCAAAATTTAAGTCTTGGTTCCAATGAATACCGATGACTTGAATAGTGCTTTCAATCGAACGAACATAAATGTACGGCTACGATGAGGCCAAATGAAATTGCATAGAAAATATGTGAACTATTTGCATCTCGTTATGACTTGCCTAGTATTGAATTGAGCCTCTTGTGATGATCATTGTACACTAGCAAAAGTGTGGAGTCTTGTTTGACTGTAGTGTCAATGCCTAGTTTGATGAGGGCATTTAAACAATTTGGTTGTGCTTGGACTTGCATTTGAAGTTAAGTATTGTGAGCATGAGATTCTTTCATATTGGTGAGTCACAACTTGAATCTTTGAGTGCACATTTGATCTTTGCATAAGTAATTTGAATCTTGTTGCGTGCATTCATGATTGAGTCTTGTGTAGTGTTTGAGACTTCCTTTTTGAATAGCTGAGCTTGAGTTTGCTTAAGGACAAGCAAAAGTTTAAGTTGGGGGTGTTGATGAGTCCACAAATTGGACTCATTTAGGGCTATATTTTGATAGAATTAGTGTCCTCAAATGCATATTTTGTCTCAATATCTGATGAAAACCCTTAAGTTTCAGTTATTTAGAGTTTGAGGGAAAGCATGAACACTACTTAGCAAAAAGGAACAAAAGCAGCTCAAAAAACGAAGAAATGAAGATCTGAGAATCACCGAACATATTCGGCGAGTCGCAAAAAGGTCTTACCTCACCTTTTGTTCCAGTGTGCTGAGCCCTGAAAGAAAGGATCAAATCGATGGTGAAAAGGAGTAGTTGGCGTGTCACCGAGTGGTTCGTGAAGCAGTACTCTGTCGCCCAATGATCCAAAACACGACGATGCTGAAGGATAGGGCAAGACAGTAATGAAACCTACCAAAGGGAGGATCACTGAGTTGATCAGGGATCTCGACTAACAGCGCCGAGTAGCACAAATTTTTGAAAACTATGAATACTCGTTGAGAGTTGTAGCTTCAGATTAGATTTTTAATATAGAATTTTTAAGATAGAATTTTTAGTTCTAAGTTTAGAGAGGGTTTTGAAGAACTTGATGATTCAAAGGATTTCAACTCTAAGAATTTGAACTTGGGTCTTGTGGATTCTTCACTCTTTGCTTGTTTTGAGACTTAAATCTTCATACCCATTTGAATGCAAACTCATATTGGTATAAATTTCTATCTATTTTACATGTCTAGCTAAAACCCCAATTCTTGGGGTGTGATTTTGTGAATATGGGTTAGATTATCTGTTGGGTCTTGCTTGTTGATGATTTATTTGTTGTTTAGATGTGATTTTATTTAGTAGTTGTGGTGGAACTTAATGAAACTATAGTTGCAAATATGATTTCACCTTTGTGTTTTCGGCTTGCGAGAGAGAGAGAGGTCATAAAACTAAGACTACTAAATTGATGGCCGATAGGATTGGGTTGACATGAGGTTCAGCCAAGAGAGTGAACCCTAGTCCTTCTCCCACACACTCAGCTCGAGAGAGTGAGTGGGCTAAGACGGAGGTTGTTCTTCATGCGACAACTTGGTGTTCGAGAGAAACAGAGTTGATTTGGGGTAAGTTGTTTGAGAGAGAATTTTCCCCCACTATAGTCTAGCCTAGTCACAAATATTCAATGGATTTATTATCAAAAGCATGTACCCAATAGTTTAGTTCATCCCGTATTCCTATCACATCCCGTATTCTTAGGATGTGATAGGAATATGGGCTAAACTAGACTATTGGGTACATGCTTTTGATAGTAAATTCATTGAATATTTGTGACTAGGCTAAACTATAGTGGGGGTAAATTCTCAGTTTCCATCAATGGGTATGCAAGATTAAGTCTTAAAACAAGTCAAGAGTGAAGAATCCAAAAGACCTAGGTCCAAATTCTTGGAGTTAAAACTCTTTGAATCTTCAAGTTCTTCAAAAACCCTCTCCAAACTGAGAGAGAATATTGTCTCTCAAAATTGTATTCTAAACATAATACAATTAAAAAATCACTCTAAGAATACAAACTTAACTATTATTTATAGTTTTCAGAAAATGTGCTGTGAAGGAGCCATTCAACACAGTTAGTTGGGATCGTCGATACACTCAGCGATCCGCCCTTTGGTCTGCTTCATTGACTTTCAGCTCTTGCCTTCAGCATCTTCACGTCCTGGATCATTGGTCGGTATAGTACTGCTTCGCAGAACTACTCGGTGACACGCCGACTACTCCATTTCACCGTTGATTTGATCTTTTCCTTTAGGGCTCAGTACACTGGAACAAAAGGAGAGGATAAGATATTTTGGCGACTTACCGAACGGGTTCGACGATTCTCTTATCTTCAGTTTCTTCGTTCTTTCATCTGCCTTTGTTCCTTTTTGCTAAGTAGTGTCCATGCTTTCCCTCAAACTCCAAATACCTGAAACTTAAGGGTTTTCATCAGATATTGAGACAAAATATGCATTTGAGGACACTAATTCTATCAAAACATAGCCCTAAATGAGTCCAATATGTGGACTCATCAATAATACTAAAATTGACAGGAGGACAATCTAGTTATCTCAAATCTCCTACAAGTACAACTCTTAATCATCATATCCAGCACATATCGCCCACTAGGTCGATTAACTAGTGCCCTGATCCCCCTTAATAGTCAGGTGTAAACATAACAATCACATTGCTAATTTATTTTAGGGTTTTTGACAATTTTGTGGCAAATCATGTCTTCATATTTTTCAAATCATTCTATGTAACCTTTTCATTAACTTATTTTTTTTTATCATTTAATGCATTATAATGATTGGTTTGTCACTGACATCTACTAGAACATTATTTATTACTATTTGTTTCTTATAGTTAATGTTATATAGGTAGACCCCCAAACATTCCTCGTTTTTATAGCAATTGTAGCTTTGTTCAAGTTAGATGAAACACTACCCTTCCCGGCTTTGGGAGGTATCCGGATGGCTCCCGTGGTTTGAATGATATTCTCATGCATATCATTTAAATCTTCCATGTTGTTGTTTTGATTGCAGTGACTATATTTGTCACTACCGTGGTCACTCATTGTACTAGACCTGTAAATCAGCCAACAACAACACAGAGAAATAATTTACCACAACTAAACAAATTTACAAATTAACTTCTCAAATAGAATTCTCAACCACCATTCCCCGGTAGCAGCACCATTTTTTTGATAATGCTCAAATGTACTCTTCAAAATCAATTAAAAGAGTAAGCACTTTTTGACAATAAAAATACTCACACATAGAATATATATATAGTAGAGAATTATATCAAGAAATTTGGATTGTAAAATCATTCAGTTATAATAGTAAAACAAGTACGTGGATGATTCAACCAATTTAATAAAAGGATTTGGTTATCAATTGTCACAATTAAACAAGAATTTCAGAAAATTTAAGAAATAACAAGTAATCTAGGGGTGCGGGGATTGGAAATAAATTTCACATAGGGGAAACTTTTTTGATCTATAGTGATGAACATTCATAAATAAATTGAGTCTCTTCAATGACACTTATCTTCTTTCGATCCCATAACATCATTTCATAGAATCTCCTTTCGGTTTCATCTATGTGTTATACTAAACAACCCTATATCTGCTCTATTCTATCTTTCAATGTACAAATACGGAAAATAGATCCGACCCATAGCCTCTATTTTCAAGCAAGTTACACACATCAAACCTAAATTCTTAGTATCAGACTAATTACCTACTTTAATCAATCTCTTTCAAGCATCAATCAGAGATCAACAGTAGGAATTGAGATTGCAACCTTAACCCAAAAGTTAACTCCATTCTAATTAGCCCAACTACATGTATGAATAACAACAAAATAGAGCATAACACAATATCCATTACATTAAATCAACACCCAACCCCTTAATTACACACCTAGATCTTGTGTGTTAGCTAGCCATCACATAAAGCAAAGAAGTTATACCTTTCAGGAAAACACTCATGTGTAACATGAAATTAAACAATTACAAGCAAACCCACTTTGAATTCAATGTTAATATATCAATTTCAAGAAAAAAGTTGAAAAATCCATAAACTAGGAAGTATTCTTCACAAGGTATAATGTTTCTCTCAAGTATCTCACTTGTTCAATTCATTTCACTTTCTCTCTCTCTCTCTCTCTCTCTCTCTCTGAAACCTACTTTTTCTCTCTCATTTGGCCTATTTATAATTTCTCCAAAATTTGGTCCAAAACATATTACGTGGCCCATATGGCGACGTTAGTGGAGCTCGCCAATCATGTTAGGCGAATCTCCCTCTGCTCTTCAGCTCACCTTTATTTATCTCTAGGCTTCAGGTGCTTGAACCTCAGTTTGCGAGCTTGTTGGAGTCTACTTCACATTCAGCATTTAACCGAGTACCACCTTAGTTCGCCTTTCAAGCCTTAAAATTTTCTCCTTGTTCTATCACTTTCGGCGATGGTCAATATGTTCGCCTGTGGTCATCTTTCCATTTAGAGTTTGCCGACCCGCCTTAATTAATGCCAGTATTGTGTACTGTCAATTTCGGTGAGGTCATTCCTATTAACGATCCACCTTTATTGGTTGGCAATGAACATTGTATATTTTTCACTTGTTTTTACATCTTTGGCCATTCTTTCAATCATTCATCCTTGCTTTGTCATTTAGACTTCATAGCTCCAAATCATCAAAATATCATTAAAATAGGACAAAATTAGGCATTGATGATAGTATTTGCTGAGCTAAATAAACCTCAAATGAGTACAAATCTACCACTCATTACGTGCTCATGATTAGGACATTGTTCTATGGACTCAATACTATCTTTTTTTATCCCAGATCACCAATAAATCTCTTTACTATCATAGAACTTGGGTGAATATCATATCGAGAATACTGTGCTTCTACCATAGTCTACTATAAAAAACGTTCAATGTTTGGAACTCACAATCAATGTCCATATCTAAGGATATTGTCTTCTACTATATTGAAGGCTAAAGAGTCATGTATTTTAGCCTTACCCTGAGCTACTCGAAGATGGGATCCTTATGTCGTTGTATTGTCACCTCAAAAACCATAGATAATATGGTTATGCCCCAAATTGTGACCCCTTCATCAAAATCTAACAATCTCACTACCAAAATTGCTAGTTGTTGAATTTCTTAGCCGAGCTATTTTAGAAAGAACTAAATTGGAAAGGGCTAATTGGAAATTTGTACAAGTTACTCTTATATTATGAGTTTTGGGCAAACTTCAAATGACCATAACTTTCAGTACATGATGAGTTAGGTGCTCCACAGGATATCAAATGAAATATCTTTGAGTCCTCTCTCCAACGCCACTGAGTTTATTAAGTTTCGCATTTGGATGAGGGAGATATGCCTTTTTGAATTCAGTCTATCCAATTAAAGAAATTTATCCGAATTAACGAGGGGTATTTTGGTGTTTTCCTTACCCCCACATAGCCTAAATGTTTTATCACCCTTTTAGGGGTCTAAACTGATTGAAATTAGTTTTAGTCATTCAAAAGAAGCATTGGGTTTTTAGGGGAGTTCAAGACGAGAAAAGATAAAGGATTCAAGCGTTCGTTCAAGAAAATCAAGATTTCACCAAGAACAAGTGTTCTTTGAGGTATGTAAGCTTTCATAGTTATGAGTTTGTTTGCCCTCATGCCAATCATGTGATTTTCATCCATAATTTCGTTCTTGAGGTTGGTTGATTTGAATTCTTGAGAAATTTTGAGGTTTTAGCTTCATCCTTCACAATGGATTCTTGTTGAGTTCTTGAGGTGAGGGCCTTGCGAATGAGTATTGTTGTTGGTGGGTTTTGTGTGGATTTTCATTGTTATTGTGTTGGGTTTTGATCCCAATGGAGTTTGAAGGAAATCATTCGGTTCTAGATGAGTTGAACTTGGGAATTGAGAAGAAAAATTCGTCAATAATCGGGGCATGGGGTGGGGCAACGCTCTAGAACTTCTGCCTAATAGTTAGGAGCCCGGCACGGCGCACCACACTATGCTCCTAAACTACTGTTCTGAAGTTATGGGGCTGGCACCCCACGCCACTCAGTGTGCCAGAGACGCCAGGTGCCCTACCCATACATCCTTCTTTGCATAAGTGTTCCATCGAATCACACCTATGTTCTCCTCTTGATTTCAACAATTAAAATCTTCATCAATCTTTGACATATCCTATTTATCCAACTCATAACTCTTGAATTAATATTTCAAATTCAATAAAAGATTAAGAGTAAAGTTAGTGTAAAGTCTTTCAGTCACTTTGAGAAGTCTTTTACAATCATTTAAAACTTGAGTACTTAAGCATGAGGATGAGGAGAGTTGAGTTCAATTTTTCTAAATGAATATAAGGTAACTCAGTATTCCCAGGAATAAATGTTTTTACATTTAAAATGAGAGGAAACCTTGATTTCTGAATAAGTACATGAACAGTGTTTGAGCATAATCTCTTTTAAGAGAATCTCTTTTGAGTAATAATCTCAAAGTTTGAGGATGAGGAAATGTTTCTAAGCATATGAGCATGAGTTATATTGTTGGGAGTAGTATTGAGCACCGATATGGGGATGATTTCAAACAACCCAGGGGTACCCTCTAGATGTAACATGGCATATAGAACCCCAAAAGACTTCATACAAACAATTAGTTATCATAACATAAGCAATAGAACAATAAGAGTATAAACCCATTTCAAGTCCAAAATGTTCATAAAAGAAAGCGGAAGCCTAGACACTTAGTCTCAATATAGCCATCTATTACAATCTTTGAATGAAATAGAGTCTAGCCCATGCAACATGTCCGAAAATGGAAAGTATATGAAAGAAACTACATCAAAGGAAAAAGTTGTCCTCGAACCATGAGGACTCACACACAAGCTCGGATGATATTCAAGTCCAAGCACTAGCCACTAGAATGATCACCTTAAGAACTGGACCCTACACTTGGGGAAAAATGTAGGAAAAGTAGACGTTAGTACAAAAATGCACTAAGTATGATAGTCATGCATAAAAACATTGAAAATATGCTCAAAGGGATATTTCATTTGAAAGAATGCAATTGACCAAGTTAGAACATCATTATGAAGATAGTGGAAAAGCATAAGTCAAACACATAGTCAATACATTAATCATCATAATGTAAGAAAACACTTCATAAATACCCTCAAAGGATACTTGTGCAATGCATGAATAAGACCCCATAAATCTCACCCATGCTAAATAAACCTCTTTAGGCCAACATTCATATTCATCACCTTTAAGACCTTGAAAACTCATATAAAAGCTTCTTGAGTAACTATAGTTCATAATTCATATTCTTTTTGTTGTTGTTGTGGGAATAAGCCTTAACCGACATGAGACCATGCGAGCTATACATGGACCCCCAGTGTTACCCACACCGAAAAGAGATGTCCTACTTGACTAAGGTAGAACCATACTCTTAGCTTAGGTGGATCCACTAGCTAAATAACCTATAGGGCACATAGTTTATGGGATAAGGAGAATTCTACTAGAAACTCGAACTCAACTAGTGTAGAAGGTCTTCATCTCATGCGACATACTTTGGGAACCCGGACTCAACTAGTGTAAAAGGTCATATTGGGAAGCTGGACTCAGCTAGTGAAAAAGCTTCCATATCATATTCAATATCCACTCTGTGCTAACCATTATTTCCCACGGAATACATATTAAGTCATAACTTGATTCATTAAGATATCTCATTAGATCATGCGTGAGAATAACCTTTCATCGTCCATGTCTACATATAGATTCAATAGGTGAGAAAGCCTTTCAACCTTACATTCTTCATATTGTAAGAAAACCTTTCACATCATATCATATTCTTGCATAAGTGTGATATGAGAATACCCTTTCAACAACAGAACAACTAGATCATAATCATAGACACTTCACTCTCAAAGTGTTCTTAAAGAATATACCAAACTTCATAAAACATGCATAATATCATGATATGCCCTTTCAAGGGTCAAAAATCATATCAAATGAACACATCTAGAATTCACTACATTAGACATGGATATCAATATAATTCAAGTAACCCAATCACTACATGCATAGTATCATAACATTCTTCTTTCATCAACAAACCCACATCACAAGATCATAATTGGGAAATATGGGGATTTCATGGGTTCTTGGGGATTTTAGCATAAAAACCTTAAGAAATCATCAATTAGTACATAATATAAAGTTATTCAAGTTTTAGAATCATTTTTGAAAGGAACCCATGACTTTTGAATCAAACCTTAGCTTTTGGGGATTTCTATCTTTGAAATTTACATTTTGATGGGGCTCCATGGATGAATTCTATCTATGGATAAAGAGCTACCATACCTTGATCACAAAGCCCTATGAATTTGGTGTAAAGAACTTTGCTCCTTGAACCCTAGCTCAAACTTCCTTCTTCTTCTTCTTCTTCTTCTTCTTCTTTGAGTTTTCTAGAGAGTGAATTTTGGTAAGGATGAACTTTTAGGAATTGATTTGGGTTTTAGAAATAATGAGATGAATGACTTAATATAGTGGTCTGAAATCCTTATATAGGTGGTAAAAATTAGGCTAAAATGACATCACTTAATATTAATTAAAATCGAAAAACCTAAAAGTGCCCCTAAACTTAACCCCAAAACATCCCCTAGGCCACCATCCACGAGACCACATTGATGGGCCATGGATGGAACCACGGACCATCCTGGTCAAGCGTGGTTTGGTGACTGAGAGTTGGCAACGTGAGGCTTGAACCACGAGGCATGGACCTACCTACAGGGCATGGGTCCTGCCATGGTTCACTGCCTTTGGGTAGTTTCCAAAGGTCCTCCTCAAGGGCCCATGGTTGGTCTTTGAGGGGTCGTACCTTGATGTTCCAACACGAAACCCTTTATTTTATGTATGGGGAGTTACATCCATGACTCTAACCCTCACATTAAGCTCTATTTTAGCCTACTAATTTCTGAGGTGTTACAATATCTCCCTTTTGAGAACATTCGTTCTCGAATGACGATCTAGACATCTTACAGAAATAAAGACTCAAGACTAGCAGCCCATCTTGCATGCAACATCAAAATAATGCACAATTCAAATGAGGAAACATCAACTCTAACTCAAACATAAACAATGCATAACAAGGAAGTAGGAACTACATCTAACAACCCATTATGCATGAAAACTGAACATTTCTTATATTCATAGGAGGAACTACCTTCTTCAAACTAAAAGCATGCTCAACACAACCTCAAAGACCACTGAAGCAATATACTTCCAAAAAGAATTATTTCTTGCACAACAACATGAAGAAAATTAATCATAAAAACTCACTTTCTTATTAAACATAAATTTCTCAAGAACATGCATAACATAAGAAAATCATGGAAAAACACATATAACACACATAACTCCAAAAATAAGAAAACTTCAAGAGGAACTACTTACCTCGAGCTAGAAGAGGAGTAGAAGGAAAGAGATGAGGATATCGTGACTTCATATCGGCCTTGGCCTCCCAAGTAGCACCCTCAACTAAGTGATTTCTCCATAAAACCTTCACGGAAGTTGTTTCCTTGTTTCTCAATCTCTTGACTTACCGGTCTAGGATCTCTATCGAAACATCTTCATACGAAAGACTTTTGTCAACTCCCAACCCTTTTAGGGGAATTATGGATGTCGGATCTCCAATACACTTCTTAAGCATAGAAACATAAAATATCGGATGAGCCAGAGCCAACTCATTTTGTGCAAATCCAACTCATAGGAAACCTTCCCAATACGTTTTAAAATTTGGTATAGGCCTACATACCGGGACTAAGTTTTCCTTTCTTGCCAAAGTTCATCACACCCTTCATGGGTGAGGTTTTCAAATAGACCCAATCATTAACCTCAAATTCTAGAGCCCCTCTTCTCACATCAGTATAAGACTTTTGTCTACTTTGAGTCGTCCTCAACCTCTTTCTAATGATTCAGACCTTCTCAATGGCCTCATAATCTAATTCTGGACCAATTAGAGCAATTTCAGCCACCTTAAACCATTCAACCAGAGACCTACATCTCCTACCATACAGGCTTCAAAGGGAGCCATACCGATACTTGAGTGATAGCTATTATTGTAGGCAAACTCTATTAATGGAAAGTGGTCATCCCAATTACCCTTGAAGTCTATTACATATGACCTTAACATATCTTCCAATGATTGGATGGTATGCTCCGTTGTCCCATCGGTTTGGGGATGAAAAGTCGTGCTAAACTTAACTTTAGTGCCAAGACCTTTTTGGAATGACTTCTAAAAGTGAGAAGTGAATTGAGTACCCCAATTAGAAATAATAGATAGAGGAACTCCATGAAATTTCACCATTTCACTTATATAGAATTTAGCATAGTATTCCGTTGAAAAAGAAACCTTGACGGGAATAAAGTGAGCAGATTTTGTCATCCAATGTATAATGACCCAAGTAGAATCATGTTGTCACCGGGAACAACAATAAAGTCCATGTTTACATCTTTCCACTTCCAAGTGGGAATACCTACATCTTAGGATAAGCCTCATGCTCAACCTTAACTTGTTGACAATTAGGACATTTAGCCACAAATCCCGCAATATCTTTCTTCATCCCATTCCACAATAGACTTCATGTAGATCATGGTACATCTTAGTGGCTCCCGGGTGAATAGAATACCAAGAACTATGGGCTTCCTCTAAAATTTGTTCCCTCAAACCATCAACATTCGGAACACATAACTGACCTTGATACCTAAGCACCCCATCTCCCCTTTGGGAGAAAGCCTCAACGGACTTCTTAAGTACCGCCTCTTTCAACTCAACCAATAAACGATCAAGACATTGCTTAGTCTTCAAATATATCACAATGACGATTCAGAACCATTATGGACTATGAAACCACCATTGGTGGAATCCACTAGTTGAAAACCTAGTAGGGCCAACATATACACATCGCAAACCAACTCTTTCTTTTCATCCTCTGCATGAGCCTGATTTCATACCCCCAACGAATTTTGTAGTGTTGAAACTAATTTTCTATTATTTCTTACTGAACATTTGTTGTCCATGTCGAGAATGCGAATTCAATAGCATCAAAACATTAATCATTCCAATATTTGTTTGTCCCACTTCATTGCTTTTTAATATTCTATGATTAATTATGTCGCAATAATGCATCTTGAAAGCTCTTATTATTTCAGCATCACAAGGTTGAATCTCAAAACATTCTTTAAATTAATAAATATTAATTTATCGATTAAATAATACCTCTACAAAATAATAATATTTCATGGTACCACCTATATTAATTTAGTGAGATTTTACTGTAGATAAATTTTTACCTCGATAGCAAGACTAAATTTCTGTATGGATATACTGGAAAATACTCGTTAATAGAACCTACGATAAAGATTTCGGATATAAAATTGAACTAACTAGATTTTTATAGAGAATGGATAAATGCTTCAATCAAATACGTAAAAGAACTTTCCTATTGACAAATTAAACAATCTTCTTTAAAGAATTAAAAAATATTATTAATAAACATTGAATAATGTGAGTCACCCCTAAAATGTGGGTTAATTTTTGACACCCCTAAATGTGGCATGCCATTAAAAAAAATTATTTAAAAATTGAGGTTCGTAAGGCTCATTTATAAAAATATATGAAATATATAAAATTCTATACAAAAACCATAGCAAATAAAAACAGGCTGAAAGGACAAGACAATACTAAAATTGGAAACAAAAAAGGAAATGGAGAGACGATTTCTCTCCACATCGATTCCACCGCTATGGATGAGTTCTGAGGACCACCTGCCGGATAATCAGCTCCTCAATATCATATTTCTTTAGTTGCTACCAGCTCTTCTCCAAAGAAACTCTAACCTTCAACTCTCCATGTGCTAAATAAGTCAGATTTGGAGAGCTTTAAGTTCCGACTTTGGAAATTAAGGGAGACGAGCAGATGAGGTATACTTCCTTCCTTGAACTTTAATATCTCTGATACATAGCTCTATTGAAGTAGAAAAATCGGATACTCTTCATTAACTTTTATAAATCCTCTTATATAAAAAGCTCTATTGAAGTAGAACTAGATAATTCATCAATGAACTTAAATAACTGAAAAAAATTTCACACACTTCACGATACAGATAGCTCTGTAGCAGTAGGATAATCTGATTCTCTGCATGGACATGTATATCTCCTCTTGCATAAAAAGCTCTATTGAAGAAGTACTAACAAATTCCTTTGAATAAACTTTCATAACTCGAAAGAATTTCAAATACTTCACAAATCCTTGTGAGTTAACCCCTAAACTAATATTCCAATGACATTAAATCTTTTCCCTATTTTTAATCATTGATAGGATAAGCCTTAAAGAGGCTAATACCATTCATCAAAAGAA
The DNA here is from genome assembly GCA_035578085.1 of Solanum pinnatisectum. Lineage (NCBI taxonomy): Eukaryota > Viridiplantae > Streptophyta > Magnoliopsida > Solanales > Solanaceae > Solanum > Solanum pinnatisectum. Next base: position 31,340,202 of record CM069080.1, on the reverse strand, counting down.
AAATCAAGGTTCTAGATTTAATGTCAAATTTCTACTAGTGTACTCTTAAAATATAGTTGGCAACTAGTCACTAAGAGGCACTGAATTTGCTTCTAGTTTTTCCTTTGACAAAATGAACCTTAGGAGATTAATACCACACATCAAAGAAAGAAATAATAAACTTTTTTACTGGTTGATAGTACTCAACTACACCTAAATCTAATGACAAATTGTAATCATAAAGAAGCACATAAAATAGAGTAAATTAAGTAACCCATTGCCTATGCCTTATTCTATTACCATTGTGCATCCAAAAGTACTGTCACCGAGTGGCATAGAAAATTTGACTTTGTGAAACACTTTGGGCATGTCAGTAATGCAAGAAATCATCCCCTGTTTCATTAGGTTGTGAAGAGATGATTAAGAAGAATAACATCTGTCCAAATCAGCTGTGCAGATGAGACAACCTTAAGTGAGGCATACTTATTTTATCCATATTGATCAATTTCTTTGATCTCTTTGGAAGATCCTGAAATTTTTCCACCATATAAGTACCTGCAAAAGTAACAATCATGTTAGCAAAAAAATCAGCCATAGTGTTGCATTTCCTTATAGTGTGTTTCAACTGAATAGGGACACCTTCCCTCATTCTCTTTGTACCTCCATAGCAACACTCCAAGGTACCTCCCACCTTTCCTCGAATATATTTATCACAGTGAGTGAATCTATTTCCATTATAAGAGGAAAAAGATTTCTTTCAATACTAAGTTAAATGTCTTCCTTTATTGCTACTGCTCCAGAACAATTTCTTAATGAAAGATAGCAGAACTAGTGCCAAGATTACCCTTTGAAGCACCATCAATATTTCATTTATACCATCCATCTCACAATCTTGTGTCTATACCTTGGTTCCCAACATTCAAAAATCTCTACATTTGAGGGACAATTCATTGGTATGTTTAAGAAGAAATCATATTTGACACTCGTGAAGTTATGAAATTCTCATTTATTCCATAACCTTCTCAACTTGATAAAGATGAAGGTTTTAAGAAAATGTTTAAGCTAAATAACACGAAGGGAAATCAAAGACTACGCCTGAAATAAAAAAGATGAGAGAGAAAAAAAGAATAGAAGTATAAGAAGAACACTTTTATTAATTGTTCAGATTAGATATATAAAAGCCTAGAACGAAAAGTAAAAGATAATAATAACACACGATCTACCACCAGTTCACTAAACAACTCCTAAATAATAGGAACACATGAATAACAACTAATTGACTAAGTCTTACTTAAAACATAGGCAGTAAAATTAAATTTACTGCAGTTCAAAAGCAGATTCCTAACACTCTTTCTTTTCTTTGAATACTGCAAACTCCAATTTTCTTTCTAACAAACTCGAATTTGCTAATCGATAAAGGCTTGGTAAACAGGTATGGTAGTTGGTTTTCAGACTTGCAGTAGATAAGAATCACTTCTAGAATTTGATGCACTTCTCTCAAAAAATAGGATTTGATGTTGAAATGCTTGGTCTTCGTAGCTTCCTGGGTGTCGACAAAAATGATAATACTTTCATTCTATTCCAAATGTAAATCATACATGATCTTTCTAAGCCACAAGACTTGGTGTAATGCACTTGTTGCTGCTATGAATTCAGCTTTTATAGTGGACTGTGCAACGATTTCCCATTTCTTTGATGACCATGAGAATATTCGTGAACCTAGGCTGAAACAATGGCCATAAGTACTTCTCATATCATCTACAGATCTAGCCCAATCACTATCTTAGAATCCAAGTAACTTGAAGCTTGGAACACTTCTCAAACTTTATACCATAGTCAATAGTACCTTTGATATATTTTAATTTTCTTTTTGCTGCTCTTAATGCATTTCACTTGCACAATGCATAAAACGAGATAAGAGACTTACAACAAATAAAATATCAGGCCTTGTTGCAGTGAGATACATTAAGCATCCAATCAATCTTCTATAATAACCTTAATCAACTTTGTCAGTTCCATCTTCTTTACAGAGCTTCTCTTTTTGATTCATCGATGTGCTCATCGACTTGCATTCCTCCATTTGAAATTTCTTTAGAATTTCCTTTGCATATTTCTTCTTGCAAATGAACACTTCACTTTTGCTTTGCTTGATCTCCATTCCAAGAAACTAGGTCATAAAACCAAGATCTGTCATTTCAAAAACATGCATCATTTCTTGTTTGAACTCCTCAACCAGCCTTGTATTATTTCCTATTACTAGAAGATTGTCAACATAAAGCGACATAATAAGGATATCAGTGTCATTATGTTTTACATACAAAGTGGATTCAGATAAGCTTTTCTCCAAGCCCAAGCTAACAGATGATCATCTATCCTACTATACCAAGCTCTTGGTGTTTGCTTTAGGCCATACAAAGCCTTTTTTAGCAGATAGACTTTATCTTCATCACCATGTTTCACAAATCCTGATGGTTGCTCAAAATATATTTCCTTCTCTAGTATGCCATTTAAGAAGGTTGATTTGACATCGAGTTGGATCACCTTCCATTCCATTTGTGCTGCTATTATGAGTAGCAATCTGATTGTGTCTAATCTTGCAACAGGAGAAAAAGTGTCAGAGTAATCAACACCATAAATTTGTGCATACCCTTGAACTCCAAGCCTCGCCTTGTATTTGTTGATGGAACTATCTGCATTTAAATTTGTTCTGAAGACCCATCTCACACCAATGACTTTTTATCTTCATGTTTGTCGACCAACACGTAAGTTTATTTTTATCAATCCTAGAGATCTCCTCCTCTACTGCTTTCTTCCATTTTGGTTCTTGAAAAGCTTCTACTGGACCAGCAAGTTCATAGATTAAGATATTATACCTCTGATAGATATCTGACAACAATCTTCACCCCATGGCAGGATGATAATCTTTTAGTTCTTGCTGCCAGTGCTCTGTTTTTTACTCTTTAGTAGCGCTGATGTTTGCTTCTAGAGAGAATTTTATTAAATTCTAAGAAATCTTCCTGTCCACTATGCATTCTCACTAAATTGAACATCTCCTGTAATTGTCCTCTTTCCTTTTTGAGGATGATAGACCTTGTAGGCTTTAAAAACACCACTGTAACCCACATGGATGCCTATGATTGCCTTCTTGTCAGATTTGTCATTCTTAACCTGAGGAACATGAACAAAACAAACATAACCAAACACTTTACAAAAACTTAGAGAAGGTTTAAACCATACAAAGCTTCAAATGGTGTTTTATCCTTCAAAGCTTTTGTTGGAAGTCGATTCTGCATAAAAATTACAGTATTTGCTGCCCTGCACAAAATATCTTAGGAAACTCCTACTCATGTAACATATATCTGGCCATTTCAATTATACATCTATTTCTTCTTTCACTAATGCCATTTTGTTTTGGTGTGTATGGTGTTATAATATGATGCACAATGTTGACCTTCTCAGAGAATGAATAAAATTTCGCTGAAGTGCATTCCTTCCATTATCAGACCTCAAAGCTTGAATCTTACAATCACCAATTTCATGAATTTCCAGAATACACCAGCAACTTCTGACTTCAATAACAAGAACAAAATCGAACACTTTCTTGTAAAATTGTCAATGAAAAGAACATAATAGATGCTACCTTGTAGTGATGGAGTTCATTGAGGCCATGCAATATTAGTGTGAACTAGCTTTAGCTTTTTTGAGGCTTTTTAGGTTGATTTTGGAATTGTCTTTCTGTGTTGTTTACCAAATTTACAGGCATGACATTCACTGGAATTCGCTTCCACATCAGGTAAGTTCTCTACCATCTTCAACTTTCGCATCTTGACAAGCCGTTGATAATTATAGTGCCCAAGTCTCTTTATGCCATAACTCAACAACATTTTCTTTTGTTGAATACAATATTTGCTCTTCTTCAAATGGATCTAATGAGAAAGTTTTTCCTCTTATTTCGACTTTAAACATGTCCTACCTTGAGGGATTCTTGATCAATCAATACTTATATTAAAAAAAAAGTTTGAAACCTTTTTCTATAAATTGACCAACACTTAACAAGTTTTAGTTTAAGGCTGGTACATAAAGAACATTTGTTATTGTTTCTGTATCTGCTTGTGTCTCAAATGCAATAGTTCTCATTCCTTTGTTGGAATGTGACCACCAAGGCCTTTTCGAACATTTGCAACTCTAGTAGGCGTCAATTATTTAAAAAGTTCTTTATCATAAGTCATTTGATTTTTTTCATCCCCTATCAATCAACCATGACTCGCTAGAAACGTTCCTTGCAAAACATGATGCAACAAAGAGTTGATCCTCGTCCTATTCATTTACAACTCGAGTATCTACATCCTGCTGCTGAGTTTTGTTCTTACAAATCATTTCTTCATGCCCAAACTGATAGCACTTAATGCACTTATCTTCAGGCCTTCTCCAACACTTGAATGGTGCATGTCCGATCTTCCTGCAATGTTTACAAGGAGGGTAGATTCCTTTGAAGCTACTTGTTTTATTTTTGTTGTTGCGTGTTGCACATTATCCATTTTTTTGGTTGGTACTTCTTGTTCTTCTTTTTCTTATATCGTCCATAATCTTAATGCTTGGCAGGTAAGGTTCCTTCAGCAGCTCCTTCTTGTCTCATAACATGTTGTTGCTCTTGTGCTTGAAAGGCACTTAAGAGCTCTGTTAGTGTAATACTGGACAAGTCCTTAGTATTTTCTAAGTTTGTAATGGGCTCCTCTAATCTTTAAGGTATCGTTACAAGGATTTTCTCAACGATCCTTGAATCGTTAAAAGTGGAACCCAACAATGTGACGTGATTGGCTATGTGAAGAAGTCAGTTAGTGTATTCCTTTAGGATTTCACTATCCTTCAACCTTTGTAGCTCAACCTCACTAAACAAATTCAACACTTCAATCCCTCGTATCCTTTCATCTCCTTCATACTCAGTCTTAAGATAATACCATACCTCTTTTGTCGACTTCAAAGACATGATACGAGTGAAGACAGTGGAGGAAACTGCAGCAAATAAACATGCCTTTGCCTTTGATTTTTGAATTTTCCTTTTGTGGTGATTTTTAATTTGTGCCATCGTGGGATTGTTTGGCAAGAGATAAATAATGAATTCATCGTCTACAACCTTATTGAAATCCAAAGCTTCCAAATATGCCTTCATTCTAACAGCCTAGATTCGATAACTTTCTCCACCAAAAGTTGGTGGTGCCATTGAAAGAAAACTAGCTTTTCCGTTCATAGTATTCACAAAATCTAATTGGCACGCACACACACATGTCCCTTAAGAAATAAAGTTCTAATACCAACTGAAGGTTTTAAAAAACTGTTTAAGCTAAATAACACAAAAGGAAATCAAAGACTGCACCTGAAACAAAAAAGATGAGAGAGAGTAAAAGAATTGAAGCAGAAGAAGAATACTTTTATTAATGCTTCAGATTAGATATATAAGAACCTAGAATGAATAGTGAAAAATAATAATTACACACGATCTAGCAGAAATTCACTAAACAACTCGTAAATAATAGGAACGTGTGACTAACAACTAATTGACTAAGTCTTACATAAAACATAAGTAGTAAAATTAAATTTACTGCAGTTCAAAAGAAGATTCCTAACAAAAGACTGATTAATAACATTTCAAAGACACTTCATCTAGTTCTAAGTGTCAACGACCGTTAATCAGTATAAATCTAACTAAATTAGTTGGGGTCGAATCTCACAGGGAGCGGTACGTGTTTGAGATTCAATTGGAAAGTATGAACATGGTCAAATAAGTAAAAGTTATCGAATAATAAGATCATACAAATTAAAGGGTGACACAAATGTCAAATGGGGATTTTGTTTGATTATTAACTACAAACAACAGTCACAACAATATGAATTAACAATAATGAGACGGGTTCTTGGGATGTGATCGATTATACGCTAATATAGACATATGGGTAATTGCAACTATTAGTAAATAGCTTGATATTAGTGAGTAGGATAGGCTATAGTGGAGGTAAATTTTCTCTCGAACAATTTACCCTGAATCAAGTGATTTTCTCGAACATCAACAAGCATGCAAAATAAGACCAGCCCACACCTTAATCCGTTCACTCTTTTGAGCTGAATGTATGGGATTGGGTTTAGGATTCACTCTCTCAAGCTGAACCCAGCCCATAATTACATAATCACAACCCAAGAATCGGGGTGTTAGCTAGACATCATTAAAAGGTAAAAACAATTACCAAATGGATTATCCATCAAATAGGAAAGAGTGATTTCGTCCTTACAATGCTTCAATTTGAAGATTCTCAAAGATCCACTTCCAAATTCTGAAAAGTGAATTTTTTCAATCCTTCAAAGCTTAGGAAAAACTAGAGAAAACTGTCTCCGGGTGCTCAAAACATAACAATAATGTCTTAAGATAGATAAAAGATCCAAAACAAAATGTTGAAAATGTAATTATAGTCACCAAAATGTGCTTCGACGAGTCATTTGGTGAAGTAATTCGAGCTGGCCGAACCACTCGGTGAGCCGCCCTTTGGTCACTTTAATCGCCCTTCTGCCTTGGCATTTAATATCCTCAAGGTCTGTAACATTAGGCGATCTAGCACTGCATCACGGAACTACTCGGTGATCCACCAATTGTTCCTTTCTCTCGCTGACTTGGTTTCTTTCCTCAGGGCTTGGCACACTGGAACTTTAGGGGGTCAGATGAGCCACTCGGCGACACGCCGAGTGCTCTTGGCGATCCTCATGCTTGTCCATCTTCATTTCTTCAGCCTGTTTTGTTCCTTTTTGCTTGTTAGTGTCCATGCTTTGTTCCTCAATCCATATTTCTGTAAAATCAAGGATTTAACATCAATTATTGGCAAAAAATAAGCATTTGATGACACTAAATCCATATAAGCCCTAAATGAGTCAAAATCCCGGACTCATCAACACCCCCAACTTAAGCTTTTGCTTGTCCTCAAGTTTAACTCAAGTTCAGTAGTTCAAAAAGGATGTCTCAAATAGTGCTACAAAAGACTCAATTATGAATGCACACAATTGGACTCAACTTACTCATGTAAGGATCAATTGTGCACTCAATAATTCATGTTGTGACTCATCTTTATCGAAGATTCTCAAGTTCACAATACTTCCTTCAAATGCAAGTTCAAGCTCAACAAAGGTACTCAAATGCCTCACAACAAAGATGATTCCATATTGACACAAAATTCGTCAAGAATTTATAGCTTTGGAATCACATACAACTCTCACATTCATAAGTATGAACACATGCATGACTTCACCCATAGGTTTGCCCTTATTTTCTGATCAATATTCGTTTCAGCTCACTCAAGATCAAAAAGGTCTTTTCAAGGCTTGTAACGGGGCTAAGTTTAAAGGTATGATCATTTAGGATCAGTGACTTCTATCCTCATGAAATGTGGTATGAACATCACTTTCCTTCCTTTTCTTCAACATTTTCACTCATGCTCAAAATTCACCCATTATTCACTTCCAATGGAATACCGGACACCCCATTTCTTTCATAACTTTCACAACTTTTTCATTCTTTTTCTTTTGCTTTTTTTTTTCTTTTCTTTCTTTCTTTTTTTTTTTTTTTATTAGATGGAGGGGTTCCATCTTTTTAAAGTCCATGGATCAAGGGGGACTTCTTCACACTTATTGATTTACCTCCTCTTTTCACCACGCCCCCAACTTAGACTTTTGGCCTAAGTTGGATATTCAACCAAATCACAATTCATGAGGATTATGGGTGAATGGATAAAGAGGGGTCTCGATTGCTCAAGTCTCTTCTAAGAAAAGGATATGGCTCAAAGGGGTTTCAAGAAATGTACACACATCTCACAAGGTTGGCCACAAAAAAGGTATATTGTCAAATTGTTTCACTCTTCAAAATTGTTGACAAAGATCATTTCTAGAGCTTGCATCACTTAGCCAACCGAACCAACGGGGAAAATTCTAGGTGTGATCATACAAGGTTCACGATAAGCTCATCAACACTACATTGGCACCAATAGCAAACAAGACTCCACACTTTCACTAGTGTGCAATGTTCATCATAAGAGACTCATTCAATAATCTGCTAGTCAAAACGAGATGAAAAAAGTTCACATATTGTTTATGAAACTTTGTTTGGCCTCATCGTAACTGCGAATTCATTTTTTTCAATTAAGAGCACTATTCAAGTCATCGGTATTGATCATGACCGATACTCCAATTTGCACAAGAACATCCATATTCAAACACAACAAGAGTGACAAAAATTTTCAGATGGGTCAAAAACCATTTTCAATCATAATAAGGAGCCATAAGCTCAAACATCCACAAAACAATATCAACACACAATTTAAAACACAAAACCCCAATATATACAAAATATAGTCACAAGAGGTAGGTATGGATGTACCTCACCCCACCACAACTAAAGATGCAGTTGTCCTCAAATTCAACAAAATAATAAAAAGTCAATAAAAATGGAAGGTCTTGTTTACGCAGTCACTCCATATGTCGGGGCATCAATGCCTCATGTCACATCAGCACTAGCTCCACAAGATCTTTCCATAGGTGTATCTGCTAATGAAATATGCATGGCTGAATCAACCATAGCCTACTCAACCTCTATAAGGCCCTCATATGTGGTCTCATCTTGGAGATCGAGTTGTTCCTCATCTGTCTCTGCCTTAAACTTAGCAGCATCCACCTCTTAAGCTCGAACCTCATCTCCGGTGGTAGCCAGAGGCACATAATCATCAGCTGGAATGTCGGGGATCTCCATAATCCCAAAAATCATACACATATCTATGGACTTCAGTTGGTCCACGTCATTCCTCAACTAAGCAATTGATGCCTTTAGGGTCGTCACCTCATCAGTGGCCCCTCGTCTCGCTCACACACCGCTATCCTTATCGCAAGGGCATCAATAGACACACTAATGGGTGTCATAACAATAGCAGGGGCCCTCTCAATTATCCCAGGAATTGTGGCCTTAAGCCTGGAGTCAAGCCTATAAGTAGAATGGGCTAGCTGCTCTATCCGTAATATCGCAGCTAGGTGAGTGGAGGTTGGGATGAAGTGGCACTAGCAGCAAACCTAGGAGGCAGGGGGCAGTAAAAGAACATGGAGTCATAGAAGGAACAACACTGGATATACCAAAAGGCCCAAGGGCCAGAGTAGGCAATATTGCCTCTGCAGGTACAGTCTCAATGTCCACAGCCGGGGAATAATCCACCAGGGCTGCCTTCTTCCTCTCTGCTTCATCTTTCAAGTACTCGGCCTCAATGTGTCGGATATCGGTAGAAGGGGTGGGAATCACTTCCACGCCTTTCTTTCATCGTGGGGCACTCGAGCTCATCTGCATAGTTCAGTGATCAACACTAGAAACAGAAGTGATACCTGACGCTGCCTAGCCCTCATGTCCATTTCTTGCCCAATGATCATACCCAAATTTGTACTCCTCCCATCAATGATGTAACCAAGTCAGGCTGCTTTTGTGTGGTGGAGGATAGATTTATTATAGGACGGCATGATGGTGCTGCTAATAAAGACAAACTAGTACCTTCCTGCTACGTTGAGGTTTTTCTTTTTTATAGGTGCTCTAGCCACGATCCACATAGGAATATCGTTAGATAACAGAGGGGCTAACCATTTTTGCAAAGTCTCCAATGACTTTGTCTTGATCATGTATTGATAGTCATCAGAAATATTGCTCATGCACTCCAAAACTGTGTTGATGTCATCACTATCACACTTTACTTTCTTGCCCTTGACGACCATATAATCTACCATCTTGAATGTGGCATCTTTTATTCCCTTGTGGCACTAGGGCTCCATAGGCAGTGTAAAACTCTGAAAACCAATTGGGAATTTAAGGGCCACGGGGTTTTGTGAAGATCTAAAACTTGTGGGATCTCAAGGTTTGCTAGATCTATGGATATATGTCTATCACTTAATTTGTAGACAGCCTCTTCTCCTCTATGATGGTCCTCAATCCCTCAACCTTTAGTCTATTATTAGACCGGGAAAGAGGACCATGTGTAAGTGGTGATGGGACCATAGCCTGGTTTGGGACAGAAGGAGGAATAGTAGCCTGCGTACCTGGATCCTAGACGGATCATGCATCCTCATGGATCGCACTTCAGCTCTCCAGGCCTTTATCGACTAATTATCCTTAGGCTCAAAGACGACAGCCTTAGGGTCCTTATGCTCACCCTCACTCTCAGAATTAGTGAGGTGAGTGTTGTACACTCACTCACTATCGGAGCTGACCTCTAGTGACTAAGGAGCAGATGCTTTCCCTTTGCCTTTACCCTTCCCACTTGTGGTAGGAAGTTTTGTAGGCTTTGCTTTTGATGCAACTGCATTCACGTTGATTGTGATTCCCTTTGCCCTCTTTCGGGGAGGCATGTCTTGACCAGCTTCTTTTGGTCTATCCATATCTGTAGAACACATCATAATAAGTTAGAGACAATTTCAACAAAATTGCAGAAATATGTTGCAGAAAGACTCACTAAAACAATTGGCAAGTCGCCGAATCACTTTGGCGAGCTCAGACTAGCCCGGCAAAAGTTACAATATGTTTTAGGGTTTAGGGACGCAGAAAAGGCGATCAAGGGAGACTTTCAGTGAGTTGCCGAGTGAACTCGGTGAGCTCAGGCTTCTCACAGAATGTTCCAGAAGAAAACTCAATCAAAGCATGAAAGTAGAGGCTATAAAGGGGGACTTCGAAGAACTGCCGAGTGGTTTTGCAAGCTCAACCAAGCTCGCCAAACTACCCAACGTGCCATTTTTCAACCCCGACTCCCAAAATCAAACTAGCAGCCCCCGAAAACAAAATCAAACAACATATACTATCAATTAAGCCCAGACCCATATTACCCATGCCAGCAGGGTACTCAGACTCCCCAGTTTGGCCAAAATTGGCCATTTGATGACTTTAGCCCTTAAAGAATGACGTCAAATGCTCTATAATTGGGCAAAGCACATTATTTAGCACGATTTAGATTACTCAGAATTCACCCGACTAGACCCAACAACAATCTTACGCAACCCACAAGTTTATGATCAATTTTAAAGCCTAAAATTCAATAAATCAGTAATATAGGCATTTTAGCACAATTACAAGGCTATGATAAGCAAACTAGCACATAATTACAAGTTCAGAGAGGCCTAGCACACATCAATGAAATTTAAACAATTGTATTTGAATTTTACTGCTAATTAAGAGTTTGAGGTTCGAAAAACCAACCTTTAATGCCAAAATACAATTTTGTAATGATAGGCAACAAAGAATTCCACTCTGAGCACAAGATCAATGACCAAAAAGCAATAAAAATGATAGAATATTGAAAATTTAAAGCGCGGGGGTGATTGTATGAAGTTAAAAGTGAGGGAATGTGAAAGAGTTTGAAATTTTAAACCTTTGCCTTTTATAAACCGTCTAGTTTGCTCCCTTTCAGCAATTTTAGTCGTCCTCGCCGATCCATTAGGTGACACACCGAGTGGTTAATTACCTCGCCATGTTTTACATGACCTTCTATTAATTTGGAGGTCCAAACGGCAGACAAAGTCGGGCTCGCCTACCTGCTCGATGATTCGTCGACTCGTCAATGGGCTCGCTGAGTTTTACAGACTCCATCCTTATATTTTTTTGAGTCCAGCGGCTGTCCAATTCGGGCTCGCCGACCTCTTCGATAAGTCGCCCACTTGACTTTTGACTCACCAATCCTGCACTTTTTCAAGCACATTCCACTTTTTCACCTGCACAATCAACACACATTATTTCAAAAACAAACATAAAGCAATAAAAATTTGGTTGCCTCCCAAGCAGCGCCTTAGTTAACATTGTGGCTCGACGCAAGTACCCACTAAAGCTTCATTCTTGGGGTTTGCGATAGAATCACTAGGCAACCCCCCTTATTGCTTCGAGTAGAGACGAGACAACATATGAACCATTAGGGTCTCTAGTAGATGATTAGATCTTAATCTGATTTAGCATTGAGACGTTCCATTTTATCTCTTTCAACACTCTGGTGTGTTCTTCGATGTTGTGGAGAATGAGTGAGAGTATCTCTTCTATATGTCCACCCTCATGATCCTTCAGCTTTCTACACTCATGAGGATGAATGTACCTATCTTTCTTTTTGTATATAACTTCAAATTCCATGATAATTTTGGCTAAGAGATCCAGCTGAATCAGCATTTTGGCCAGATTCTGGTACCTCTCTTGCTCCTTATTGGTCTTAGTTATACGATCGAAGAGTTGGACTACTATTGCATAGGGTTGTCATGTGAGACCACCCGGGGAAAGTTGGTCAGCCACTTCTCTGTTCTTAGGACCAAGACATCTATAGAAACAATCCAGTAATATCTTATATGGGATTCCATGAGTTGGGCACTGCAACAATAGTGTATTAAATCTCAGCCACAACTTATGGATTGTCTCACCCTCCAAGTGTTTGAAATTTAGGATGTTATCCCTAAGAATCATCACCTTTGAAGGAAGGTGGTCCACTTGGTTACCGTTGCTACCATATATGCCCATTTCCTCTATTTAACTTTAAACACAAAAACCAAAACTAAAAGTAAGTAGATTCAACAATGACTAAAAAAGCACAATTCAACATCACCAAAATAATTTCAAACAACACCACTCTCCGATAGTGGCGCCATTTTGATTTATAACATTTCAAAGACACTTCATCCATTTCTAAGAGTCAACGATCTATAATCAGTATAAAACACAACTAAATGAGTTGGGTCGAATCCCACAGGGAGTGGTATGTGTTTGAGATTTAATTGGAAAGTATGAACATAGTCAAATCAGTCATAGGAGTAAAAGTTATCGAATAAAGACATCATTCAAATTAAGAAGTGACACGAATGTCAAATGGGGGTTTTAGTTTAATTATCAACTACAAACAACAGTCACAACAATACGAATTAACAGTAATGAAACGGGTTCTTGGGATGTGATTGATTATAGGCTAATATAGACATATGGGTTATTGCAACTATTAGTAAATAACTAGATATTAGTGAGTAGGCTAGGCTATAGTGGAGGTAAATTTTCTCTCGAACAATTTACCCTGAATTAAGTGATTTCTCTCAAACATCAACAAGCATGCAAAATAAGACTAGCCCACACCTTAATCCATTCACACTCTCAAGCTAAATGTGTGGGATTGGGTTTAGGATTTAGTCTCTCGAGCTGAATCCAGGTCAACCCAATACCAACAAACCATCAATCAATAGTTTTAGTTCTAAAACCTCTCTCTCGAGCAAGCAAAGAACACAAACATAGAACTGTATTTGCAACTACAATTCTTATATTAAACCATAATTAACGATAAAAATCACCTCTAAATAGCATCTAAATTAATAATTAGCAATACCCATAAAATATTTAGCCCATAATCATATAATCACACCACTAGAATTGGGGTTTTAGCTAGACATCATAAAAAGGTAAAAACTGTTACCAAATTCATTATCCATCAACTGGGTAAGAGTGATTTCATCCTTACAATGCTCCAATTTGAAGATTCTCAAAGACCCACTTCCAAATTCTCAAAAGTGAATTTTTTCAATCCTTCAACGCTTAGGAAAAACTAGAGAAAATTGTCTCCAGGTGCTCAAAACTTAACAATAATATCTTAAGATAGATAAAAGATCCTAAACTAAATGTTCAAAAATATATTTGTAGTCACCAAAAATGTGCAGCGAAGAGTCATTTGGCGAAGTAAGTCGGGCTCACCGAACCATTCGATGAGCCGCCCTTTGGTCACTTTCATCGCCCTTCTGCCATTGCATTTAGCATTCTCAAGGTCTATAACTTTGTGTGATCTAGCACTGCATCACGGAACTACTCACGATTGACTGATTGATCCTTTCTGTCACTGACTTGGTTTCTTTCCTTAGGGCTTGGCACACTGGAACTTTACGTGGTTATATGAGATACATGGCGACATGCTGAGTGCTCTTGGCAATCCTCAGGCCTGCCCATCTTTATTTCTTCTGCCTATTTTGTTCCTTTTTGCTTGTTAGTATCCATGCTTTGTTCCTCAATCCATATTCTTTTATAATTAAGGACTTTGCATCAATTATTAGCACAAAATAAACATTTGAGGACACTAAATCCATATAAACTAAGCCCTAAATGATTCCAAATCTCAGACTCATCAAAGAGCTCCATGCAAAAAGATATTTTTGCTTTTTCATAAATACCATAAATAATTATAGGGACTACATTCATCATAATAGTCTTAAACTTCTCATTGCTATGAGCATTTCTCCTCTTCTGTACCATTTGTTCAATTTGAATCCAAGGACCATGTAGACCGGCAACATTTGCAAAACAATTCTAAAACATTCTTTCTATTTCACCTTGTAACACTCTGGAAAACTAATAAACTAAGCTAGAGCCTAATATGTAAACTAGTAGCCTAAATGGGGTTGAACGTAAAGATTAGGGTCGTAAAATAACCTCCCTTAATTAGTACAAGTGTTTTTGGACTTAAACGTCAAGGCATGACTCCTCAAGGACCAACCAAGAGTCCTTGAGGAGGACCTTGATTGCAGCCAAAAAGTTGTCAAGAGGCAGCCACCCACAAAATGGGCACCCACGAGCTGTGGGTTGATCCATGCCCCGTAGGTGGGAGTCATGGGTCAATTCTGGACCTCCTCTTTTTCTCCAAAGTCTAAGTAACAAACTACAAATGAGCAGCACGACTCGTGGACCAACTCACGCCTCATAGGTAAGGTCTGGAAAGTAATGGCTGGAGCTGGCCAAAATGAGGAGCTACAGACCCAACCAACTAGTGACCAGCATGGTCTGTGGGTCCATCCACGCCTCGTGGGTGGGGCTCATGGATGGGGGCCTGCCAAGCTGCCCCAATCTCGGCCAAGGGTACCTAGTTTTAAGAAATTCCTAAATTAATTATTTTAGTATGGGGATGGTTTTTATTGCTTATTTAGAGTAATATAAGTACTTTTTAACTATTAAGCACCCCTTTAAACCTCATAATTCACAATACTCAAATAATAATCTATTTCGTTATCTAATATTTCTCTCTCTAAAACTCCATTGAAGAATAGGAACAAGGTCAAGTTTAGGGTCAAAGGAGCAGCCTTTTCTCTTCAATTTCATGAGGAAATCTTCATAAGGTGTGGTGGCTTTTCATCTATAGGTATCTTTCACCCATAGAGTCCTTTCAAAACTTGATTTCAAAGCTTCCAATTTCCCCCCAAAACCTAGGGTTTCAATCGAAGTCATGGGTTATCTTTCAAAACATTTTCAATGATTGATTTATGATGGATTATGATTGAATTGATGTTTAATTGTTGAATTATGATGAAATACCCCCCCCAATACCCATGAATCCCCCATATTACTAAATTATGAATTTAGGATGTAGGTTGATTCATTATGGAAGCATGTCAATTGATTATTTTTATATTGATTAAGTTATTGAATAATGATATTCTCCTATCTAATGTAGCAATTCTAGAAGTTTGGGTTGAGTTTGATTCATAGCCTTGAAGGGCAAATTATTAAGGTTTGTAGATGTTGATGAGAATTATGTATGAGCTTATGATTCACTTAGATAGTGAAGATTCTATGACTATTGTGTAATTGTGGTATTGTTGCAAGATCATTCTCCCTATACCCTTACACATGACTATGCATGAAATGTCTATGATTATGATAATGTTGTTGTGTTCATTGAAAGGCTATTATCATGAAACACTATGAACATGATGTGAAAGGTTTACACACATATTAATGATTCTAAGGTTGAAAGGTCATTCTTACCTAATGAATCTATGAGCTATCATGATACCATATTGGTTTGAGAGCTAGGGCATTATTTCATGAATATGAATTTAAGTAAAGACTTAACATGAATATTAAAGGGAATTATGCTTAGCACCGAGCGGATATGAATATGATATGGAAGCTTTTACATTAATTAGTCCAGCTTCCCAATAGGTTCCTTTTACGTCAGTTAGTCTGGGTTTCGAAAACAGATATCTCATGAGATGGAAACCTTTTACCTCAGTTAGTCTGGGTTTATAGTAGCAATCTCCTTATCCCGTAACTATGTGCCCACATAGGTCTTTAGCTAGTGGATCCACCTAAAAGTTAATACTTGAGTTCTACCTTAGGCAAGTAGGACACCTCTTTTCAGTATGGGGGCATGACACCGGATTCCATGTAGCTCAAATGGTCTATGTCGGTTAAGGCTATTTCCTTACATGACAATAACATGAACCATGACATGCACAAGAACAAGAACAAGAACATGAACAAGAACAAGAATATGAACGATGAACAAGAACATGAGTTATGTACTATGGTTCCTTAAGAGGTTCTACATAGTATGAATGGGGGTATGGGACTTCATTCATTTATTGCACCAGTAGGCTTCGAGAGTGATTGTGGTATGTTCTCTTATGACATGATGCTTTATGAGTTAATGCATGTTTTATATGAACCATGAACATGAACATGAACTATACTTATGACTTCTTAATGAGCTTTGCTTAGTGTGAGTGGGGGTATGGGACTTCACTTATACATTGCACAAGTAGACTTATAAATAGGTTATGGTGTGGTTTCCTTATGCCATGAAGCTATATGAATCTATGTATGCATGATATGAATTGTTGCTAAGAGTGACTTTACTTATTACAACTATGAACATGAATTACTCCTTGCCTATGAGTGTTGGCTATGGATGAGGTCAAGGTATGTTATACATGATTATGGTGGCCTAAAGGTTGTATGATGATCCTTAAACTTGACAAAGTGTATAGTTTCAACAAAATGTCCCTTTTTACATGATTTAAGGATTTTTATGCATGGCTTCCATACTTAGTACAATATTTGTGCTAACCCATATTTTCTACATTTTTTTATAAGTGTAGGTTCCGGTCGTTGAGGTATACTTCTCTATTCGAGTAAAGCTTGGATTGACTATTCACCACGCTTGGTGAGTCCTCATGGTTCGAGGACAAAACTTATTCATTTCTAGTTTCTTTTTTACTCTCTTTTGAGACTATGTTGTAAAGGTTTATGACCCTTATTGATTCTCGATTGTATTAGATGGTTTTTGAGACAAGGTCTAGACTTTTATATTGGTTTTATGAAAAAGACTTCAATTGTAAAAAGTTTTAAATTTCGCAACATTTCTATTACTTATGTTTATGATTATGCTAAAGGCTTGTATGAGACCCCTTCAGGGTCAATTACACCGTGTTACATCTAGGGGGTACCCCTGGGTCGTGACAAACATGGTATCAGAGCACAATGTTTAGAATGATTCTAGGATGATGTCTCATGAACCACGTCTAGTAGAGTCTTGTTCATAAGTGTGAAGTGCGCCACACTTATGAATGAGAGGCAATAAGATATTTAGGAAATTTCACTTCTTTCATTAATCTTTAGTCGTGCCTTAGAATTTTAACTCTATGAAGTCCTTTTCCTAAACCTTCTCTTGTGTCTATAGGATATGAATACAAGAAGGGCGAATTCAAGAAGGATGGAAGAGGAGATTGTGAATGAGGGAGTTCCTTCCCAAGGTCCCCAAGTTCCTCAGGCCCCTAATGATGAGGGGGATATGACAAGTGTAGAAATAAGGTCGGCTCTCCAAATATTGACCTAAGTCGTGACGACCCAAGTCAATAGGGATGCTATAACTAATGTGAACCCTAATGCGAACATCGTGGCTTCAAGGTTGAGAGATCTCACAAGAATGAGCCCTCCTATGATCTTTGGTTCTAAAGTGGGTGAAGAACCTCAAGAGTTCGTGGAAGAGGTCTACAAGATAATTGATGCTATGGGGGTGACTTCTATAGAGAAATCAAAGCTAGCCGCATACCAATTGAAGGGTGTGTCCCAAGTATGGTATACTCAATTGAAGAGGAATAGGCCGGAAGGAGCAGGTCCCATAGGCTAGGAGGTGTTCAAGAAAGCATTCCTTGGGAGGTTTTATTCCTTAGAGAAGAGGGAAGCCAAGGTGGAAGAATTTATCTACCTTCGTCAAGGAGGTATGACTATTGAAGAATATTCTCTAAGATTTACCGAATTGTCTAAGTATGCTCCATCTTTGATGGCGGATTCTAGGGATGAGATTAATAGGTTTGTGATGGGTGTGTCTAGTTTGGTGAGAAAAGAATGTCGTTTGGTTATGCTTCATGATAGCATGTATATATCACATCTCATGATGTATGCTAAACAAATGGAGGATGAGAAAATCCAAGACAAGAATAGGAAAGTGAAGAGGCGTAGGACCGATAATGGGAATTCTTCCAAGGGTAAGTTTGAGGGTCAAGGGCGACCAAGGTTCAAGAGAAGATTCTCCAACAAAGGATACTCTAGTGCTCCAAGTATCAAAAAGGATAGGGTGCCAAACCCTGAGCTTCAAGGAGGTAATAGTGGTGGATTTTCTATGTCAAGGCCTACTTGTGCCAAGAAACATGATGGTAAGTGCCTTGTTGGCATGGATGGGTGTTGTAGTTGTGGGAAGATTGATTATATGATGAGAAATTGTCCCATGCTAAAGGCTCAAGGAAGAGAGGGCGAGCAAGCACTTCCTAGCTGTTCAAACTCCAATGCTCCCAAGAAAAACCGCTTTTATGCTCTTCAATCCCGAGGTGACCAAGAGAGCTCCCAGGATGTGGTGACCGGTATGTTACAAGTCTTTTCTATTGATGTTTATGCATTGTTAGACCCCGGTGCCACTTTTTCCTTTGTTAAACCTTTTTGTGGATATGAAATTTGAAATACTCCCCAAACTGTTATTAGAGCCTTTTTCGGTGTCTACCCTGGTTGGTGACTAGGTAATGGCAAAAGAGTCTATAGGAGTTGTCCTATTTCTTTGTCTCACAAAGTCACCTTGGTGGATTTGATAGAGTTAGACATGTTAGACTTTGATGCCATTTAGGGTATGGATTTGTTGCATGCATGTTTTGCCTCTGTTGATTGTAGAACTCGGGTGGTTAAGTTTCAATTCCCAAATGAGCCTGCTTTAGAATGGAAGGGGGGAAATTCTATCCCTTGAGATCAATTTGTTTCTTGTCTCAAAGCTAGGAAAATGATCTCCAAGGGGTGAATTTACCATATTGTTAAGGTGATGGAAGTGGAGCCCAAAACCCCTTCCTTAAAGTCGGTCCCCGTGGTGAATGAATTTTTAGAAGTCTTTCCTGATGACTTGCCCAGCATTCCCCCCAAGCAAGAAATAGATTTTGGCTTTTATCTCTTGCTGGATACGCAACCTATCTCCATTTGTCCTTATAGAATGGCTTCGGCCGAGTTGAAAGAGTTAAAGGAGCAATTGAAGGATTTGCTAGACAAGGGTTTTATTCAACCGAGTATCTCTCCATGGGGTGCTCCGATTTTGTTTGTGAGAAAGAAGGATGGGTTCCTTAGAATGTGTATTGACTACAACCAATTGAACAAAGTGACCATAAATAATAAGTATCCCTTTCCGAGAATTGATGATTTGTTTGATCAACTCCAAGGAGCTAGTTACTTTTCGAAGATTGACCCTCGTTCAGGCTAACACCAACTAATGGTGAGAGGGGTTGATATACCCAAGATGGCTTTTTGAACTAGATATGGGCACTATGAATTCCTTGTGATGTCTTTTGGCTTAACTAATGCCTGACGGAGTTCATGGACCTAATGTAACGACTCAGAATATTATAGGTTGAACTATAGCCTTAACATTTTGGTTAGTATGACTTTAGGTTTATTTCTAGGCTGTTTTAAAACCTAAATGGATCAAGATGGAAACCTAGGGTGCAAACAAGGGCCTAGGCTAGCTAGATAGGGTGATAAAAGCCTAGTTCCTAGAGGGGCTGTTTGGCGATAGGCTGTTTGATCGCCCAAGGTATTAGGCGAGTCACCCTTGTGCCCTTGTGATTGTCTAGTGGCTGCCCCATTTGGCCAAGATGCTGGACCAAAGGGCGAGCTAGGTGCAAACTCGCCAACCAGCTTAGCGTGTCGCCCTTCTCCCCTTTAGTCCGCCAAGTGGACTACCCATTTAGTGAGCTCACTAGAACAAAAGGCAAGCCAAGGGTGCACTTGGAGAGTCGCCTAGTGCACTTGGCAAGCCCAAGTGTCAAAAGGGCGAGCTTGGATGGGCAATGGTAGATTTTTTAAGTTACAACTTTAAGGGTCCTTGGTTATTTTCCAAAGTTAAGTCCTTATTATTCTATTCCTTTCCTAACAACCATAAGACCTTTCTATGACCTAAATCCTTTCATTTAAGCCACTCCAAATAGAATCAAAAGAAACCCACCTCCTCTCAAATATTTCTCTCTCTAGATGTTCCCAATATGCCTTGAATCGGTAGACCTAGTGATGGTGGCCCTTTCTTGTGTATTGTACTTTGGGTCGGTGGACCTAGTGATTGGTAGCCATCTCAAGTACATTGATGTTAATGTGAATGAACTACTCTATGGGAATGGAGGCTAAGCACCGAGTGGATATGGTAAGATGGAAACACTCCCAATGTTAGGCTAGAGTTCCAATGAGCATCTTCATTTCCCATAATTATGTGCCCATATAGGATATTAGCCAGCGGATTCCATCCGAGCTAATGTTATTGGTTTACCTTAGGAATGTAGACCAACCCTTACGATGTGGGATAGTACATCGGATTCCATGATTTAGCTCTCATGGTCTATGTCAGTTAAGGCCTATTCCCATCATGTGAGATGTGCACTCTAGTTACTTGATATGTACTACAAAGTATAGGTAGTAGTATGGAATGCTATCTATACATTGCACGAGTAGACTTTGAAGGGGCTATAGTGAGTTCTCTAAGTCTTAATGACTAAATGTATGAAAGTCCTCTAAATGCATGAATGTGTCCTAAATGAACCTAATAAAGAATGTTGGTTTAACTGCTTAAATGTAAAGATGCATGATATAGTTGGATTGTATTATGAGTTACTTCATTGTCATGTCTATTGTATATAAATGTGCCTTGTCTATGGTGACTTCAAAGGAGTACTTAGTGTGAGTAGTAGTATGGGATGCTACTTGCACATTGCACAAGTATGACTTAGAGTTGTCTTAGTTGGTCTTAATGTGATGATGTGATTCATGTAATGTTTATGTCTCTTAAATGCTTTATTATGTAAAGGTGGAAAGGATGAATGGTAAGTTCACTTTTGGTGACCTTAAGGTGGTGCCTTAGTGTGGATGGTGGTATGGGACCCTACCCATACATTGCACAAGGTATAGCTTGAGGGTTACTTGAGGTAGAGGCTCAAGGTAAAGGTAAAGGTTTATATGTGATCTTGTTCAAATGTGAATTATGTGACTTTGTATGTTGGTTGTGACTTCTATTATGCCTCATGTATCAATGTCCATGAAGTTTTACAAAAATGGTATAAAAGCATGGCTTTCAAATCAAATGTCCTTTTAAGCATGTTTTTGCATGGTTATCATACTTGGTACTTAATTATGCTAACCCCATGCTTCCCCTTCTCTTACTAAGTGTAGGGTTTGGAGATGTTGGTGTTCTATGCTTGAGGAGTAGGTTTCTATGGTGCTTGAAGATGAAGACTTGGTGAGTCCTCATAGTTTCGAGGACAAAACCCATTATGTTTCTTTATGTCTTTTAGTTTATATTGAAGCTTTTGTATAGGAGGCTAGAAACATCGAACACCCAGCTCAAACACCCAACATGCAATACATGACATAGCATAGCAATTTAAAGAGTGTTTTACAAAAAGTCATTACCTTGGTCTGGAATTTTTCTGGAAGGAAAAAGATGTGGGTATCTCTTCTTTGTATCCTCCTCAGTCTCTGAAGTAGCTTCCTCAAATAAACAGATTCCTCCACAAGACCTTGACTGATGCTACCTCCTTGATTCTCAACTTTCGAACCTGGCAATCAAGTATCTCAGTGGGTATCTCTTCATAAGATAGGTTGTCCTTAATACCAATATTTTCAATAGGTATAATGAGTGAAGGATCTCCCATACACTTCTTTAACATAAAAATGTGGAATACCGGATAGACTACTACTAACCCTGGTGGTAGCTCCAACTCATAGGCTACATTTCTAGTCCTACTGTAAGGATAAATATACCGGGGACTGATCTTCCCCTTATTACCAAATCTTATAACACTCTTCATGGGTGACACCTTCAAGTACACCCAATCATCCACCTCAAACTCCAAGTCTCTTCTCCTAACATCTGTATATGATTTCTGATGACTTTGCACTGTTTACAACCTCGCTTGAATAATCTTCACCTTCTCCATAGCTTAATGAACCAAGTCTGGTCCTATAGACTTAGCTTCACCAATCTCAAACCATCCAATAGGAGATCTATATCTTCTCCCATAAAAAGCCTGATAAGGAGCCATCTGGATGCTAGAGTGATATCTATTGTTGTAAGCAAACTCTATGAGAGGTAAGTGATCATCCCAATTGCCCATGAATTACAAAAACATATCCTCTAAAGTCATAATCGAACTCTCTGATGGCCATCAATCTGGGATGGAAAGTAGTACTCAAATTCACTTTGAACCCAAACCTTTCTGGAAAGACTTCCAAAATTGCATGGTGAATTGTGAACCTCAATTGAAAATGATGGACAGAAGAACTCCATGAAGTCTGACTATCTCTTGAATATATAGTCTAGCATAATCTTCTGCTACATAAGTAGTCTTTACCAGCAAGAAGCAAGCTGATTTAGTCATCCGATCTACAATCGCCCAAATCGAATCATGGTGCCTACGAGATCGCATTAAACCAGTAATGAAATCCATGTCGATCACCTCCCATTTCCATTCTGAAAGATCTTTATTCTAAGCAATACCATCGGGCCTCTGATCCTCTACTTTGACTTGTTGGAAATTCTAGGATTTAGCAACGAACTCTACAATACACCTCTTCATACTACTCCAACAACAGACTTCTCTCAAGTCACAATACTTCTTTGGGAACCAGGATGGATAGAGTTTCTAGGTCTATGAGCTTCATCCATGATCCTCTCTTGAAGTTCATCCACTTTTGGTACACACAATCTACCTTGATACCTCAACACTCCATCTCCCCCTTGTTCAAAAGCCATCATTTTCTGCTTATGAACATCTGTCTTCAATTCAAGGAAAAAAAGGTCTTGGTCTTGTTTATCTTTCACTTCGGACAATAGTTATGATTCATCACCACCACTCCACCTTCATTGGAATCCAACAATCGACTCCCAATCGTGCAAGTCTGTGCACATCTCTTGCAAATTCTTTCTTGCCCTCCTCAACATGGGCAGTACTACCCATAGATAACTTGCTCAAAGCATCAGCAACAACATTAGCCTTACCTGGGTCATAGAGAATACTCATGTCATAATCCTTGAGTAACTCCAACCACTTTTTGTGTCTGAGATTGAGCTCTTTCTGACTAAATACATACTGAAGGCTTTTGCGATTAGTGAATACTTCTACATGAACACCATAAAGATAGTGGCACTATATTTTCAAGTAAAACACTACAGCAGCCAACTCTAGATCATGGATTACGTAATTCTTCTCGTGAATCTTAAGTTGTCGAGAGGCATATAACTTTGCCATTTGACATCAATACATAACCTAGTCCAACTTTATACGCCTTACAACACACCACAAATCCTTGTGTACCTTTCAGTAAGGGTAGTAGTTAACTGCAATTTTAATTCTTGAAATCTTTTCTCACAAGCTTTAGACCATTTAAAATTCGCTCTCTTCTAAGTCAACCTTGTCAATGGGGATGAAACAGATGAAAACCCCTTGACAAAGCTCGTTTAATAACCAGCCAATCCTCTCCTAATATCAATTGGAGATGTGGATCTGGGCCAGTTCTGCACTGCCTTAATCTTTAGAGTGTCAACTCGAATTCCTTCTCCAGATACAATATTGCCTAAGAAAGACACATACTCAAGCCAAAACTTACAATTGGAAAATTTGGCATATAATTCTCTATCATTGATAGTTTAGATGACTATTCTGAGATGGCAAGTATGATCTTCCTCATTCCTCGAATAAATTAGAATGTCATCAATGAATACGATAACAAACATATCAAGATAAAGCTTAAACACTCTATTCATAAGATCCATGAATGTTGCAGCAACATTAGTCAAGCGAAAAGACATAATAAGAAACTCATAATGACCATAACGGGTCCTGAATGCTGTCTTTGGGATGTCACTTTCTCTTACTCTCAACTGATGATAGCTAGATCTAAGGTCTATCTTAAAAAAGCAAGTGGCACCCCGAAGTTGATCAAAAAGATCATCAATTCTCGGAAGAAGATACTTATTCTTTATAGTAACTTTTTTCAACTAACTATAATTTATGCACATCCTAAGAGATCCATATTTCTTCCACACAAATAAGATCAGAGCGCCCAATGTAAGACACTTGGTCGAATGAAACCTTTATCAAGAAGATCTCTCAATTGCTCTTTCAACTCTTATAAGTTAGCTGGAGCCATTCAATATAGAGGAATAGAAATAGTTTGAGTATCAGGAATAATATCTATGCCGAAGTTTATTTCTCTCTCATGAGGGACTCCAGGAAGATCCTCTAGAAAGACCTCTAGAAATTTACTCACAATTGGAACTGACAGAATAGGTAGTGTCTCAACACTAAAGTCATTAACTCAGACTAAGTGATATATGCAGCCCTTGGAAACTAACTTTCTAGCCTTAAGGTACGGAAAAAAAAAATGATCCTTAGGCACTGCTGCACTAGTCCTCCACTCTATACCAGGCTCATCAGGAATCTAGAACTTTACATCTCGAGTTCTACAATCAGTTGAGGCATAACAAGCATGAATTCAGTTCATACTTAGAATAACATCAAAGTCAACCATATCTAACTACAAAAGAACTCCTAAAAAATGATGGACAGAAAAGTGACAGACGGCGTCGTTCCAAAAAGCGATGCCATTTTCCACATCATCCGTCACTTTTTATTAAAATAATTATTTTTAAAATTATTTTACAAAAAGGGACGTACATCATCTCTTAGTCCATCGATATCTTCACAGATTTTTGTGCCAATTAAATGTATAATTAATTATTATTTATTTAATATATGTAGAGACGCCATCCGTCACTTTTTATTAAAAATAATTATTTATAAATTTAAACAATAACCACTCTGTCTGTCACTCTTAATTTATTTTATTTTATTAATTATTTTTTAAAAAAAGCGATGGACGGTATCTCTTAGTCCGCCGCTTTTTGGGGAAAAAATCTGGTCAACCACTTTAAAAAAGCGACGGACAATGTTGGTTAGTCCGCCACTTTTTGTTTAATTATGTTTCTCACTTTTCTCTCTCTTCTTTTCCTTTTCTGTAAGATCCCACCTACACTGCACCACCGCATGTCGCCTCCACTACCGCCATTGCTGCCATCACCTCTCTCACCCCATTGCCGGCCCATCGTTTGCTGCCACCCAAAAGAATTCCCAAACTGCCTCTCCTTCTTGTTATAAGGTTAGGGTTTTATTTTGTTTTTTTTTTTTTCAATTCTAGTAATTATATTTAATTTCTTAGTTTGTATATTGTTTTAGTTTGTTGAATTGTGCTATTCAATTGTTAATTTGTACATTTGATTAGGGTTAGCTTTCTTTTAAATTGGGGATTTTTAAATATGATTGTAAATTAAGTATAAGAAGTTAGAACTAACAAATAATTAGAAGTTAGATTAGTTGACTTTCCAATCTTTCATTGTATTTGTGCTTATATATTATATTGTTGTTAAAAATTGGGTTACTTGAATTATATTCTTGAACTTAGAAATTCTTGAACTTGGAAATTCTTGAACTCAGAAATTCTAGAAATTAGATATGAACTTGAATTTTTGTAGGATTTTATAACTTTAATTAGGTTGAAAACTTTAGAAATCTTGAATTATTGTAGGATTTTAGAACTTTCGGTTGTGAACTTTAGAAATTTTGAATTATTGTAGGTTTTTAGACGAGAAAATGGTCTAAAACCCCTCCAACCTATACCCAAAATCCCAACTACACACTCCAACTTTACGAGAGTCCTATCACCCACCTGAATTGTTTAAAACTGTAATAACTACACCCCTAAAAAGCCACAATTAGATCTGTGTTGGCCTGTGAACTTCATGCGTTTTACAGGTGAAATTTCAATTAATTTATTATTTTTTTTCAATTTTTTTATAATTCCTTTCCACTTTTTCCTATACTCTCCCATTTTCTTCAAATTTCTAAAGTAACTTCTTCCCCCAATTCTTTCAAATTCCTATGGAATTGTGAGGAACAAAGATGAATATTGATTTGGGTATATTTAAAGAATCTATCTCAAATATACCCTCAGTTCAAATAACAATTTTTTTGGTAACCCAAAACAAAAAACAATCACTCATATACAAATACTACATAACTTTTTTAAAAAAAAAAAAAAAAAAAAGAGCAAAGAGATGCACTGCAAGAGGTAGGAGGATCTTTCTGGAGATCCTTGAGCTCTTTCAGAATCCTCTTGGATGCCATTTCCGTACAAAAAATCCCTAATTACAACAACAACAACAGCAACAAAACCCTAAATCAGTTCGAGTATATAACGAAGATTTTTACATGTATAGCAACACATATACATATATACATACATACAGAAAATAATCAGAATTTGAAAAATGAGAGCAGAATTGTTTCATACCTCAGAAATCCTCCTACTCAATTTTGATTCTTTTTTCTGGAAATGGTAGAGTTTTTTGTTTGGTGAAACAAAGAAAGGTTTTATAGGCACAAAGGAGAAGAAAATTTTAGGTACAGTGAACTCGTTTGGTAACTCGAAGTTTTACTTGCTTCGCCGGAGCTCGCTGGTTGGAGCAGTGCAGCCACAAGGTTTTGTTATTGTTGTTGTAGTCAATCTTGTTGTGAGAACAGAGGTAGGTCTTCATGGTGGTTGTCTCGGAACGGGAGAGAGATAAGAGGACAGGGGAAGAAGAGAACGGGGTTTTGTTGGTGGGTTGGGTTTCGCCGGAGGCGGCGACAGTGGTTGCTGATGGTTGGGAGGCTAGCAATGCCATTAATGGAGGTCAAAATTAACCTTCTAACGCGCCTAGAGGAGGTGAGAACACCTCCCATGACAGGTCAGCATTTAAGTGTGTAGAAAATAGGGAAATATGAAGTTTAGGGGGGTAATAGGACACCCGTGAAGTTGGAGTGTGTAGTTGAGATTTCAGGCATAAATTGGGGGGGTTTTAGACCATTTACTCTTTTTAGAACTTAAAGTTGTGAACTTTAGAGAACTTGAATTTTTGTAGGATTTTAGAACTTTATAAGGTTGTGAACGTTAGAAATCTTGAATTATTGTAGGATTTTAGAACTTTAAGTTCTGAACTTTAGAGAACTTGAATTTTTGTAGGATTTTAGAATTTCTAAGGTTGTGAATGTTAGAAATCTTGAATTATTTGTAGGAATTTAGAACTTTAGGTTGTGAAACGTTACAAATCTTGAATTATTGTAGAATTTTAGAACTTTAAGTTGTGAATTTTAGAGAACTTGAATTTTTTGTAGGTTTTAGAACATTAAGTTGTGAACTTTAGAAATCTTGAATTATTGTCAGATTGTAGAACTTTAAATCATGAACTTTAGAAATCTTGAATTATTGTAGAATTTTAAACTTTAGGTTACGAACTTTAGGAATCTTGATTTATAGAATTTATGAACTAATTATAAGGTTGAACTTTAGAAATCTTCATAAAATATAGTCTTTATGAACTATTTAATTAAGCTTGAACATAATTTTAATTTAATTAAAACTTTGAACTTAATTAAAACTTTGAACTTAATTTGAAGTTTGAATTACTTGAAATCTTATTGACCTTGATATACTTAATTTTAATTAGAACTTTGAACTTAATTTGTAATAACTTGAACTTAATTAGGAATCTAAACTTAAAATCTTGTTGAGCTTAGTTGGAAGTTAATAACTGAACTTAATTAGAACTTTAAACTTAATTTGAACTTTGAAGTACTTCAAATCTTATTGACCTTAATATATTTGAACTTACTTTACAATAACTTGAACTTAAATAGGAATATAATTAATTATTTGAAATCTTAAACTTAACGAGTGTTTATGAATTAATTAAGCTTGAACTTTGTAGATCTTAAATGTAGTATTTTTGAACTAATTCAATAGTTATATAAGTACTAATAAATATAATTATTAAGTAATTATAAATATTTATTAAAAATATATATTAGTTTAATGTAGTTAAATAATTATTAAATTTAATTTATAATTGAATATCTATATTTTTTGTAGATGAATTATTGTTTGTGAATGTATAATATGCATTATGAAACTTGTGGTGGTTTGAAAGTTGAATTTATTGACGGTGTTAGAGGTTTTATTGAACATACAATAACACTTGATATTTTCAAGAATAATGGATTGGTTAGGTGTCCTTTTAGTGCATGTAGGTGTTTAAAATTTTTTGAACCAAATACGGTCATGGTTCATTTTTACCATAATAGGTTTAAGCCTAGATATTTTGTATGGGTTGATCATGGAGAAAGAGATGAATTAAATCATATGTTTTATAATTCAATGCATGTGGATGAATATAATATGCTTGCACCAATGACCAAATTAGGGTTGAACATGATAAGGTTCATGAAATGATCAATGATGCTTTTGGGGTTCAAGGTGGGATGGAACCCTAAAAATATTTTGACAAAGATCCTACTAAAGAAGCAAGACATTTCTATGATCAATTAGAAGAGTCTAGTCGTCCACTATGTGAAGGGAGTCCGCATTTTGCCTTGTCAGTTACAATTAGATTAATGAATATTAAATCAGATTAGAATGTTCCTAATGCGGCTATGGACTCAATGGTTGATCTTTTGGGTGCACTAGTTAATCCGGAGTTTAACATACTTAAGAACTTTTATTAGGCAGAGCTTTTGCTTTAAAAGATAGGATTGACGTATGATAGAATTCATTGTTGTGTTAATGGTTGCATGTTGTTTTACAAGAGTGATAGTGAATTAGAAAATTATAAGTTTTGTGGACATGCACGTTATAAGAGGACTCCGGCTAGAAAGATGGTCCCAATTAAGATGATGCATTATCTACCTCTTATTCCTAGGTTAAAGAGGTTGTATGCACCGATGAGTTCTGCCCCACATATGAGATGGCATCGTGAATACAGAAGGCTGCCAGGTGTCTTGTCTCATCCATCTGATGGTGAAAAGGGGAGCATTTTGATAATGTGTATCCTGATTTTGCTAGTGAAACAAGAAATGTTAGATTGGGGTTGTGTGCAGATGGCTTCACACCATTCTCTAATGTTGTTCAGCAATAAGTTAATGTTGAATTGAAAACCACACTAGAACATCCTCAACACATATTAGAAGAATTATCTAATGATGAGATAATGATAAATGTTGAGGAAGACATAAATGAGAATGAGGAAAATAATTCATTTGATGATGAAGAATATGACAATGAAAATGAAACAACTGAGGAGGAAAAATGGGAGAATGGTGGAAATGAAACAAGTGAGGAGGAAGGATCAGTAGAATGATAGACTATATAGCTAGCATGTAAGTTATTTATTTTTCTAATACTAATTTTATTTAATTTATGATTTTTATATATTATCCATGTAAATTGGCATACAGATGTCATTAGGGGGTGAGAGTGATAGATCTCGCGAGCATCTTGGAGCTAGCCAACCTAATAAGAATAAAACGAAGAAGTTTAGGAGACCCATAGATCCTGAGGATATTCCAGGATTTCTTCTTATGCGCCAGAGCTCATTACTCATGATACCCATTTATTGGCTGTTCCGTTTGGTACAACAGATCCTCGGGTATATCATCCTAATTATCGTTAACCAGCCGATGCTTCCTCTACTTCACACTCATTGCCTGCACGGCCCTACGAGGACATACATTTAGAATCTATTCGTCGAACACAACCCTTATCGGCAGGTAGGTCATCGGCTGGTACTCCATCTCCCACAAGTACATCTCCTCAGTTAGCTATCATGAGGATTAGAGATTCTAGTAGTGAGCAGTCATATATTGTGGCCGGTAAAACTTTATTGACTCAACATTATGTGCAACCTAGTGTATTGTAATAGCCCGAGAACTAGTAAGCTAAACTAGAGCTTTACGTGAGGGTTAGAGTTGTAGATATAATTTTTTGTACCTAAATTAAAGGGTTTTGGGTTAGAACATATAACATTCCAGAAAGTTGTAGACTAAACTAGTGACTAACCTAAAACGAGTAGGCTAAGTTATTGACGTTAGAATTAAAGCCTTAAAGATACCTTAAAATTAATGGTTTGGTGTTAGGAGGTCAAGGCCTAAACCCCAAGGACCAAATATGAGTCCTTGGGGAAAAGACCCTTAAGGCTGCCAGGCAGTGACCCGCGAAAGGGCTCCATGCCACGTGGATCAACCCACGCCCCGTAGGGGGGCAGCGTGGGTGAAGCCCTTTTGGAATCTGCCTAAGGCAGTAGCCACGGGCAGGACCCATGCCTCGTGGATGGGCCCACTCCACATGGCCTGTATCCATAGGTCAAGACCCCTAAAAAATAGTCTCTAAAGGGAACCACGTTTGACCAACATAGGCTGTGGTCCTACCCACGGTCTGTGGGTCCCTAATCATGGATCACCCCTAAAACTGCCTTTTAGCAATTGAGTCTAGGGATTCTGTGGTAATTTCTGTATTAATTTATTGTTATGTGGTGTTGTTTTAAGCTTATTTTAAAGGACTATATAAGTATTTTTCTCACCTAAGATAACCCATCTAAAGTCATATTCATAAATCCCCAAAACCAAATCAAAATCTCTTCAATATTCCTCTCTCTAAAACCTCCATTGAAGAAGAAGGAGAAGAAGTCAAGGTCTAGGGCTCAAGAACTCAACTTTTCCACCCAATTTCGTGAGGAATCTTGAACTAAGGTATGGTAGCTTTGATTCATGGTTAAGTTTTCATCCATGAAGTCCTTAAATCCTCAATTTCAAAGTAGAAAAGTCTCCAAAACCTAGGGTTTTCACTCCAAGCCATGGATTATTTCTGACAACATTTTCATTGATTTAATTATGATATATTATGATTGAATTGTTGATTATTATAGAATTTATGAGAAAGTCCCCCATGAATCCATGTATTCCCCATAACCCTAGTTTGTGACTTGTGGATTGGGTGAATTGTAGTAATCATGAAGTTTTACTTATAGTAGTTTAGTTTATTGAATCATGTCACCATTTATATCTAATGTAGTAATCCTAGATTGATTGGTTGAATGTGATCTATAGGCTTGAAGGGAATAATATGAGAATTGACTATATGTATGAGATTTGTGTTTATATAATTGGATTGCTTTGAGACTAAAGTAACTACAGTATAATCTAATTGTTGTGTTGATTGGATGATTATCCTCATATACACACTTAGGTATGAATAGAATACAATGTGAAAGGTTTATCACATGTAATGATTCTTAGGGGTGAAGACTAGTCTCACCTATTGAATCTAGGAGCTTTAGTATGAGTTTGTTGGTTGAGTGTCATGACATTCTTCCTTAATTGCAAAGTTAAGTTAAGACTTAATGTAAGCTCAATGGGAGTTATCCTTAGCACCGAGTGGATAGTGATATGAGATGGAAGACCTCACGATAGTAGAGGCCGGGTTTCTAGGAACAATCTCTTGGGATGGAAGCCCTTACATTATTAGAGGTCGGGTTTCTAGAAGAAATCCCCTTATCCCATAAACTATGTGCCCACATAGGTCTTTAGCTAGTGGATCCACGCAAGCTAAGAGTTTAGTTCTACCTTAGGCAAGTAGGACAACCCTTTTTCGGTGTGTGGTAGAAACTGGATTCCATGATTAAACTCTCATGGTCTATGTCAGTTAAAGCTAATCCCACTATGATAGAATGAACTAGAATTGGAGTTATGAACTATAATCAAGCTCCTCAAGATGAGCAAGCTCCGGTTTATCTAACAAATGTGACTCAAGAATAATTTAGAGCTACTATGCAAATGATAACTCAAGCCATGACGATCGTGACAACTCAAGCTCAAGTCGTAACAACTCAAGCCCAAATTATGACGGATCAAGCGAATAGGGATGTTGGGCCCCATGTGAACCCTAATGTGAACTCCGTAGCTTCAAGGTTGAGAGATTTCACAAGAATGAATCCTCATGTCTTTGGTTCCAAAGTGGGTGAAGATCCTCAAGAGTTTGTGGAGGAGGTCTTCAAGATAATTGATGCTATGGGGTGACTTCTATAGAGAAAGTGGAACTAGCCGCTTACCAATTGAAGGGAGTGGCCCAAGTATGGTATACTCAATAGAAGAGAAATATGTTGGAAGGAGCGGGTCCCATAGGTTAGGAGGTGTTCAAGAAAGCATTGCTTGATAGGTTCTTTCTCCAAGAGAAGAGGGAAGCCAAGGTGGAATAATTTATCAACCTTCAACAAGGAGGTATGAGTGTTGAAGAATATTCTCTAAAATTTACCAAATTGTCCATGTATGCTCCATCTATGTTGGTGGATCCAAGGGATGAGATGAGTAGGTATGTGACGGGTATATCCAAGGTGGTAAGAAAAGAATGTCACATGGTAATGCTCTTTCATGACATGGATCTCTCACGTCTTATCGTGTATGCCCAATAAATGGAGAGTGAGAAACTCTAAGGCAATAGGGAGGTGAAAACAGAAAGAACAGGTGAAGGGAATATTTCCAATGCTAAGTCTAATGGGCAAGATCGTCAAAGGTTCAAACAAAGGTTCTCCAATCAAGGCTCCTCTAATACTCCCCC
This sequence comes from Solanum pinnatisectum, assembly GCA_035578085.1. Lineage (NCBI taxonomy): Eukaryota > Viridiplantae > Streptophyta > Magnoliopsida > Solanales > Solanaceae > Solanum > Solanum pinnatisectum. The sequence continues at coordinate 31,307,393 of CM069080.1, read as the reverse complement.
AAGAGTCAACAATGATAAGGTTTCCAACCCTAAACCTCAAGGTGGCAATAGTGGTGGTTCCTATGTTGCTAGGCCTAATTGTGCAAAATGTGGTAGAAAGCATGAAGGCAAATGCTTAGTTGGCTTAGATGGGTGCTATGAGTGTGGTAAGAGCAGCCACAAGATGAAAGATTGCCCAGTATGCATGGCCAAGGGGACAGAAGGAAAACAAACTCCTCAAAGCGGTTCCAACTCCAATGCTCAAAAGTAAAACTGCTTTTATGCTCTTCAATCCCGAGGTGACCAAGAGAGCTCTCCGGATGTGGTGACCGGTATGTTACAAGTCTTTTCTATTGATGTATATGCATTTTTAGATCTCGGTGCCACTTTGTCCTTTGTCACACCTTTTGTAGGTATGAAGTTTGAAATACTCCCCGAAGTTCTATTAGAGCCTTTTTCGGTTTCTACCCCGGTTGGTGACTGTGTAGTGGAACAAAGAGTCTATAGAAGTCATCCTATTTCCTTGTCTCATAAAGTCACCTTGGTGGACTTGATAGAGTTAGACATGCTTGATTCTGATGTAATTTTGGGTATGGATTGGTTGCATGCATGTTATGCCTCTATAGATTATAGGACCCGAGTAGTCAAATTTCAATTTCCTAATGAGCCAATTTTAGAGTGGAAAGGGGGGAATTCTATTCCTAGAGGTCAATTTGATTCTTGTCTCAAAGCTAGGAAAATGATCTCCAAGGGATGCATTTACCATATTGTTAGGGTGATGGATGTTGAGTCCAAAACCCCTTCTTTAGAGTCAATCCCCGTGGTGAGTGAATTTCTTGAAATCTTTCCCGATGACTTGCCCGACATTCCTCACGAACAAGAAATAGACTTTGGCATTGATCTTTTGCCATATACGCAACCTATCTCCATATCTCCTTATAGAATGGCTCCGGTCAAGTTGAACGAGTTAAAAGAGCAGTTGAAGGTGTTGCTAAACAAGGGTTTTATTCAACTGAGTATCTCTCCACTGGGTGCTCCGGTATTGTTTGTGAGAAAGAAGGATGGGTCCCTTAGAATGTGTATTGACTACCGCCAATTGAACAAGGTAACCATAAAGAATAAATATCCCCTTCCGAGAATCGATGACTTATTTGATCAACTCCAAGGGGATAGTTACTTCTCAAAAATTGACCTTCGTTTGGGCTACCATCAACTTAGGGTGAGAGGGGATGATATACCCAAGATGACTTTCTGAACTAGGTATGGGCACTATGAGTTCGTTGTGATGTCATTTGGCCTAACAAATGCCCTGACAACATTCATGGATCTAACGAATAAAGTGTTTAGACACTACCTTGATATGTTTGTTATCGTGTTTATTGATGATATTTTGATCTACTCAAGAAGTGAGTGTGAACACATGGACCATTTGAGGATTTTATTGCAAGTCCTTAAAGACCACCAATTATATGCAAAGTTTAGCAAATGCGAGTTTTGGTTGAGGTCCATAGCCTTCCTTGGCCATATTGTGTTTAGCAAGGGTATTGAGGTAGATCCTAAGAAGACGGATGTGGTCAATAGTTGGCCTACACCTCTAAATCCTTCTAATATTAGAAGCTTCTTGGGTTTGGCCGGCTATTATAGAATGTTTGTAGAGGGTTTTTCCTCTATTTCTTCTCTATTGAAGGCTTTGACTCAAAAGAAAGCCAATTTTGAGTGGTTGGAAGCTTGTGAGAAAAGCTTCCAAGAGATGAAAGATAGACTTACTTCTGCTTCGGTGTTGACCTTTCGGAGGGTATCGATGGGTTTGTGGTATATTGTGACACTTCGAGAGTAGGGTTGGGGTGTGTGCTCATGTAACATGGTAAAGTGGTTGCCTATGATTCAAGGCAACTCAAGGTAAATGAGAAGAATTATCCGACCTATGATATTGAATTAGCGGCAGTAGTATTTTGTTTGAAACTATGGAGGCATTACTTATATGGGGTCCATGTAGATGTTTTCACCGATCACAAGAGTCTTCAATACGTGCTTACCCAAAAAGACTTAAATCTCCGACAAAGAAGGTGGTTAGAGCTTTTAAAGGATTATGACATGAGTGTCGATCCTTTACCACCCCGACAAAGTTAATGTTGTAGCGGACGCCCTTAGTAGACTATCCATGGTAGTGTGACTCACATAAAGGATGACAAGAAAGATTTAGTCTGTGATGTGCATAGGTTGGCCCGGTTATGTGTCCAACTAGTAGATTCTCCCAAAGGTGGTTTCATGGTTCATAATGTCTACGAATCGTCTTTTCTGGTAGATGTGAAGTCCAAACAATACCTAGATCCTATATTGATGGAGTTGAAGGAGTCGGTACTTGGGAAGTCCATTGAGGCTTTCTCCCAAGGGAGAGATGGGGTACTTAGGTACCAAGCTAGATTATGTGTTCCGAACGTGGATGGGCTAAGGGAGCGAATTCTAGAAGATGCTCATGGTTCTAGATATTCTATTCATCTGGGAGCCACCAAGATGTATCATGATCTACGGGAAGTCTATTGGTGGAACGGTATGAAAAAGGATATTGCGGGATTTGTAGCCAAATGTCCTAATTGTCAACAAGTTAAGGTTGAGCATCGAAGGTCGGGAGGCTTTTTTGCAAGATATGGCAATTCCCACTTGGAAGTGGGAAGAGGTGAATATGGATTTTATTTTGGGTTTTCCCCGTACTCAAAAGCAATATGATTCTATTTGGGTCATTGTTGTCATGACTCAGGGATACCTCCTAGATGCGACCGGCGTACAAGACTCCAAAAAGACTCATACAAGCCTCAAAGCATTCAAAACATTCAATATATAGAAAATGGTATGGAATTAAAACTTTTCTTTAAATCCATACAATAAAAAAACCTTTAAAACAGCGAAAGTCTACTAGTCTCACATGGCCATCTAAAAACAATAATCGAATCAAAAGTAGGTCACGTCCCTTTACAATAGAAAGTTTTAAAAAGTCTATTACAATGAAAGACATGAAACATCAAAAGTACCTCGAATCCATGAGGACATGCCACTAGTCTTGGAAGAACTCAATCCAAGCTTCAACTAAAGAGAATCAACTCAAATGCCGGAACCTACACTTTGGTAAGAATGAAGAACTATGGGTTAGCACATTTAATGTACTAAGTATGATAGCCATGCAAAAACTATGCTTAAAATAGACATTTTATTTGAAAGTCATGCCTTATGCCAATTTGAGAAAACTTCATCAACATAAGTATAAGAGGCATAATATGCACGCACAACCAACATACAAGTCATTTCTTCACATTAAAACATAATAAACATAAAATCAATTTCATCACATTAAAGACTTCACCTAAAGTAACCCCAAGCCATACCTTGTGCAATGTATGAATAGCGTCCCATATCACCATCCACACTAAGTACCACTTAAGACCACCAAAAGTGAACTTACCATTCTTCCTTTTCATAATTAGACAATACTCATACATAATGAACATAAACATTTCATAAGTCATAACAAGGAAGGTAACTCATAATACAATCCAAGTGTAGCATGCATCATTACATTAAGCATTTGAGTCAACATTCTTCATTAGGTTCATTAAGAGCACTTTCATTCATTAGTCATTAAGACATTAGAGAACTCACTATAGCCCTCTCAAAGCCTGCTCGTGCAATGCATGTATGGCATCCCATACTACCACCTACACTTCATAGAACTTCTCAAGAAATCATAGTGCACATCTCACATGATGGGAATAAGCATTAACGGATGTAGACCATGAGAGCAAACCATGGAATTCAGTGTCATATGACCCACACCGAAAGAAGGTGTCCTACTTGTCTAAGGTATAACTAGACACATTTTAGCTTAGGTGGATCCATTAGCTAATATCTGATGTGGGCACATAGTTATGGGGTAAGAAAGATGTTCATTGAAATCCAGCCTAACATAGGGAGAACTTCCATCTTACCATATCCACTCGGTACTTAGCCTCCATTCCCATAGAGTAGTTCATTCACATTACATTATTGTACTTGAGAAGGCCATCAACATTAGGCCTACCGACCCAAGGTACATTATACATGAAAGGGCCACCACCATTAGGTCTACCGAATCAAGGTATATTACATGGATAGGTCATTGAATCCTCAAGAAAGGGCCACAACCATTAGGTCTACCGCTTCAAGGTTCATCATTTCACATAAGAAAGGGCCACCACCATTAGGTTTATCGGTTCAAGGTTTATCATCACGTTAGTTTCTAGACTCATCATGAAGGGCTACCAACATTACACCTACCGGTTCAAGACATAGCCTAGAATACTTTATCATTCATTTATGAAAGGGCTACCAACATTAGGTCTACTGATTCAAGGTACTTTAATCAAGATCATATTCATCAATACAAGAAAAGGATGCCTTAAGCCTACCAAGTCAAGATACATTAATCCACATTACTTTCATCTATACGAGAAGAGGATGCCTAAGCCTACCAATTCAAGATGTAACATCACATTATAGAAACCATTCACATTCTATCATCATCATTCATGAGAGTTAATTGAAAATATGCTTTCAATAATAACACAATTACATTCCCAACATGATCATAATATTTTCATTGAGATCACACACATATACTTCACATCATGATCATACATAGATCCTTCATGAAATTTCCCTCTAAGTCTTACAAATCATCTCAACCCAACCATCTAGAATAGTACATTATATTAGAGAATTAACATGATTCAATATAAACCTAAACAATTCGACATACTTTCATGATTAATATATTCCCAATCACAATTCACAACATGGGATTTTTGGTGAAAACATGGGCTCATAGGAGAAATTCACCATACTTCATCAATAATTCAACAGTCCATTCATAATTCATCACATATAAACCTTTGAAAACGTTTTGGAATTGAACCCATGCATAGAGATTTTTGGGGGAGTTTGGAAACTTGAAATCATCTTTTGATAGGGCTCCTTGAATGAAACTTAATCAAGGATAAAGACTACCATACCTTTAGGGAAGAAGCTCCACGAAAATTTAGAGTGAAAGGTGAGATCTTGAGCATCAAAGCTTGACTCCTTCTTCTCCAATGGTGGTTTCAAGAGAGAATATTTGAGGAGAGGAGGTTTCTATTTTGAGTGTTTGGGAATAATGAATTCTAAAAGGGAGTGTAATACTTTAAAAAGCCTTAAAATACTTTAATTTATCAATACTAATAGTCCCTTAACTCATCTAACTTAAAAAGTAATTTACCAAACCACCCCTCACTTGACCGAAACTTGAAAACTTTTACAATCATGACCTATGCCCCATGACCTAAGGACCGTAGGTGTGCTCACGCCTCGCCCTGCAAGTCCGTGGTTTGGGGTTGGAACATGTCATCTTGGGGCCTGACCCACGGAGGCCATCTATAGGGCGTGGATGGACCTATGGGGGGTAGGTCCCATCCGTGAGTCACCAAGGTTTTGGCAGATTTTTGGTTTCTTGGGGTCTTGGGGGTTAGGCTTTAGGGTCCTCCTCAAGGACCCCTTGATTTGTCCATGGGGAGTCGTACCTTGATGTTTAACCCCTCAACCTAAACTCGGGACATCATTCTACACATTCAAACCCCATATCAAACTCAAACACACACTCGTTAGTCGTTATCAATACTAATAGTCTTTATCTCCCCCTTGGGAACATTCGTCCTCGAATGACACTTTAAAAACTTTAAGGAATAAAGACTCAACACTAGCAGCCCATTATGCACGTAACATCATAAACAATCCACAAAACTAGGAGGAAACATCAACTCCATCTCAAACATACTCAATGCAACACAAGAAAGTAGGAACTACATTTACAAACTCATTATGTATGAAAACTTCAACATTTCTCATTTCATTGGAGGAATTACCTTCTCCAACTCAAATCATGCTCATCATAACATCATTAAGCACATTATGTAATTTCTCTTAAAAGCACATTTAGGTATGTTCAATATTTCACGTCATGAAGCATATAGGCAACTCATACTAAATGCACATCAACATGAGGAACATAATTCATAAAAACTCAATTTCTCATTTAAACATGAATTCATCAAAAACATGCATAATATAAGGAGATCATGGAAACACATAATCACACATGACTTCAAAATATGAAACAAGCTACAAGGAACTCTTGGTCTCAAGCTTGAATAGGAATAGAAAGAAAGAAATAAGGATATTGGAACTCTCAACAACCTTACTATTCAACATACCATTTCCCCCTTAGGAGTAAACCCAAACTAAGGCTAACATAAAAATAACAGAGGAACCTCAATATAACATTCACAACTATAAGGAACGATCAACATACCATTGCCTTCATCTGGATGAGCTCATTTGCCCTCTTTAGCTTGAAGTACATAGAAACGATTTTTCTTTGGAGCATTAGGATCCGAGTCATTAAGAGAAACTTTTTTTGGCCTCTCTTCCCTTGGCAATAAGAGTAGGGCAATCCTTCACTTGATCATCATTATTTCCACAACCATAGCACCCACTAGTACTGGAAACTTAGGAGTGCTTGAAGAATCTTGGTTGGAGAACCTTTTTTTGAACCTTGGTTGACCTTGGTCATCTGATCTAGCCCTTTTCATCTCCCTACTCTTTTTCTTAAGTTTGAACTCCTCAATCGATTGAGCATACACCATAAGCCTAGAAATTTTCATGTCATCATGGAGCATTGCCGTACGACACTCTTCCTCAACTAGATCGGATACACCCGTAACAAATCTACTCATCTTATCCCTAGGGTTTGACACCAAAAACTCTTAGAGATCCTCTCCCACCTTGAAACCAAGAAATATCGGAGGACTCATCCTCACAAAGTCTCTCAACCTAGAAGCCATAGTTCTCACAATAGGGTTCACATGAGTCTCAACACCTCTAGTAGCTTGAGTTGTCATGGCTTGGGCTTGAGTAGTTACGACTTGAGCCATCATCCAAAGAGTCGACCTCATTTCTTCATTGGTCTTGGCCGGAGGATCAATTGGAACTTGATCACCTTAAGGAACTTGGCCACCTTGAGTACCTTGGGGAGGAACTCCCTCATTCACATTCTCCTCTTCCATCCTTCTTGCGTTCGCCCTTGTATTCATATCCTATAAACACAAGAGAAGGGTTATGCAAAGATCTCTTATAGAGCTAAAACTCTAAGGAACAACTTAAAGAGTCATGAAAGAAGTGTAGCTACCTAACGTCCAATAGCCTCTCATTCATAAATGTGTCGTGACTCACACCGATGAACAAGACTCTACTAGACATGGCTTGTGAGACATCAGTCCTAAAAACCATCCCAAAACCTTATGCTCTAATACTATGTTTATCAGGACCCAGGGTACCCCTAGATGCGACACAGCGTACAAGCCTCCGAAGAGCCTCATACAAGCCTCATAGAATTCATAACATTTGATTTATAGAAAATGGTATGAAATTAAAACTTTTTTTTTAAATCCATACAATAGAAAACCTTTAAAATAGCGGAAGTCTACTAGTCTCACATAGCCATCTAAAAATAACACTCGAATCAAAAGTAGGGTCACGGCCCTTTACAATAGAAAGTCTAAAAGCTTCTATTACAATGAATGAAATGAAACATCAAAAGTACTTGTCCTCGAATCCATAAGGACATACCACTAGTCTTGGAATAACTCAATCCAAGCTTCAACTAGAAAGAATCAACTCAAATGCCGGAACCTACACTTTGGTAAGAATGAAGAAATATGGGTTAGCACATTTAATGTACTAATTATGATAGACATGCAAAAACCATGCTTAAAACAGGCATTTTATTTAAAATTCATGCTTTATGCCAATTTGAGAAAACTCCATCAACATAAGTATATGAGGCATAATATACACATATAACCAACATATAAGTCATTTATTCAGATTAGAACATAATCAACATATAATCCATTTCATCATATTACAGACTTCACCTTAAGTAACCCCAAGCCATACCTTGTGCAATGTATGAATAGCACCCATACTACCATCCACACTAAGTACCACTTAAGACAACCAAAAGTGAACTTACTATTCTTCCTTTTCATCATTAGACAATACTCCTACATAAGCAACATAAATATTTCATAAGTCACAACAAGGAAGGTAACACATAATACAATCCAAGTATAGCATACATCATTACATTAAGCATATGAGTCAACATTCTTCATTAGCTTCATTAGGAGCACTTTAATTCATTAGTCATCAAGACATTAGAGAACTCATTATAGCCCTCTCAAAGCCTACTCGTGCAATGCATGGATGGCATCCCATACTACCACCCACACTTCATAGAAATTCTCAAGAAACTATAGTGCACATCTCACATGATGGGAATAAGCACTAACCGACATAGACCATGAGAGCAAACCATGGAATCCGGAGTCATATGACCCCACATCGAAAGAAGGTGTCCTACTTGCCTAAGGTAGAACTAGATACATTTTAGCTTAAGTGGATCATCTAGCTAATATCCTATGTGGTCACATAGTTATGGGATAACAAAGATGTTTATTGAAATCCGGCCTAACGTAGGGAGAACTTCCATCTTACCTTATCCACTCAATACTTAACCTCCATTCCCATATAGTAGTTCATTCATATTACATTAATGTACTTGAGAGGGCCACCAACATTAGGCCTACCGACCCAAGGTACATTACACATGAAAGGGCCACCACCATTAGGTCTACCAAATCAAGGTACATTACATGGATAGCTCATTGAATCCTCAAGAAAGGGCAACCCCCATTAGCTATACCACTTCAAGGTTTATCATTTCACACAAAAAAGGGCCACCACCATTAGGTCTACCAGTTCAAGGTTAATCATCACATCAGTTTCTAGACTCATCATAAAGGGCTACCAACATTAGGCCTACCAGTTCAAGACATAGCCTAGAATACTTTTTCATTCATTTATGAAAGGGCAACCAACATTAGGTCTACCGATTCAAGGTACTTTAATCAAGATCACATTCATCAATACAAGAAAAGGATGCCTTAAGCTTACCAATTCAAGATACATCAATCCACATTACTTTCATCTATATAAGAAGCGGAACCCTAAGCCTACCAATTCAAGATGTAGTATCGCATTATAGATACTCTTCAAATTCTATCATCATCATTCATGAGTGTTAATTGAGAATATGCTTTCAATAATAACACAATTACATTTTAAACATGATCATAATACTTTCATTGAGAGCACACACATATATTTCACATCATGATCATACATAGATCCTTTATGAAATTGCCCTCCAAGACTTACAAATCATCTCAACCCAACCATCTAGAATAATACATTATATAAGGGAATTAACATGATTCAATAACTAATTCAATATAAATATAAATAATTCAACATACTTTCATGATCAATCAATTCCCAATCACAATTCATTAACTTAGGATTTTGAGGGAAAACATGGGTTCAGATGAGAAATTCACCATAATTCTTCAATAATTCAACAATACATTCATATCTCATCATATCTAAACCTTTGAAAATGTTTTTGAATTGAACCCATGCATAGATTGAAAACCCTAGGTTTTTGGGGATTTTGGAAACTTGAAATCATCTTTTGATAGGGCTCTTTGAATGAAAGTTAATCGAGGATGAAGACTACCATACCTTTAGGGAAGAAACTCCACAAAAATTGAGAGTGAAAGGTGAGATCTTGAGCTTCAAAGATTGACTCCTTCTTTTCCAATGGTGGTTTCTAGAGAGAGAATATTTGAGGATAGGAGGTTTCTATTTTAAGTGTTTGGGAATAATGAATTCTAAAAGGGAGTCTAATACTTTAAAAAGCCTTAAATCCTTTAATTTATCAATACTAACCTTCCCTTAACTCATCTAACTAAAAAAGTAATTTACCAAACCACCCCTCACTTGGCCGAAACTTGACAGCTTTTACAATCAAGACCTACGCCCCATGACCTATGGACCATAGGTGGGCTCATGCCCCATCCTACAGGTCAATGGTTTGGGGATGGAATATTTCATGTTAGGGCTTGACCTACGGAGGCCATCCACGAGACGTGGATGGACCTACGGGAGGTAGGTCCCATCCGTGAGTCACCAAGTTTTTGGTAGATTTTTGGTTTCTTGTAGTCTTGGTGGTTAGGCTTATGGGTCCTCCTCAAGGATCCCTTGGTTGGTCCTTGGGGAGTCATACCTTGACGTTTAACCCCTAAACCCCTCAACCTAAATTCGGGACATCATTCTACACATTCAAACCCCACATTAAACTCAAACACACACTCATTAGACTCTAGTTTCACTTACTAGTTTTTCGAGTCGTTACAATTGTTGATAGGATGACCAAATCAGCCCACTTCATTCCCGTCAAGGTATCTCACTCGATGGAAGACTATGCCAAGTTTTATATAAGAGATATAGTGAAGTTGCATGAGGTTCCTCTATCTATCATTTCAGATTGGGGTCCTCAATTTACTTCTCACTTTTGGAAGTCATTCCAAAAAGGGATTGGCACTACAGTGAAGCTTAGCATTGCTTTCCACCCTCAAGCGGATGGTCAAGCGGAACGTACCTTTCAAACCTTAGAGGACATGTTGAGGTCGTATGTTAAATATTGAAAGGTAATTGGGATGACCACTTGCCCTTGGTAGAATTTGCCTATAATAATAGTGACCACTCAAGTATCAGTATGGCTCCTTTTGAATCTTTGTATGGTAGGAGATGTAGGTCTTCGGTTGGTTGGTTTGAAGTAGGTGACATTCCTCTTATTGGCCCCGAGTCGATTTATAAAGGTATTGAGAAAGTTCAAAGAGAGAGGGTGAAAATGGCTGAAAGTAGGCAAAAGTCTTATGCTGATGTAAGGAGAAGAAAGTTAGAATTTGAAGTTGGTGATTGGGTCTATTTAAAAATCTTACCCATGAAGGTGTGATGAGGTTTGGCAAAAAGGGGAAACTTAGTCCCCGGTTTATAGATCCTTATAAAATTTTGGAGCGTATTGGGAAACTTTCCTATGAGTTGGACTTGCCAAATGAATTGGCCCCGGTTCACCCGTATTTCATATTTCTATGCTCAAAAAGTGTGTTGGGGATCCATTGTTCATTATTCTTTTAGAAGGGTTAGGTGTTGATGTAAGCCTTTCCTATGAAGAGGTTTCGATGGAGATCCTTGATCGGCAAGTCAAAAGGTTGAACAGGGAAGTAACTTCTATTAAAGTTATATGGAGAAATCATCAAGTTAAGGGTGCTACTTGGGAGGCCGAGGCCGATATGAAGTCTCGATACCCTCATCTTTTTCCTTTTACTCCTAATCAAGCTTGACATAAATAGTCCCTTTTGAGTTTTAGTGTTTTGGGAGTCATGTGTGTAAATGATTTTTTCCATGATTTCCTTATGTTATGCATGTTCTTGATGAAATTCATCATTTAAGAGAAAATGAGTTTTCATGATTATGTTCCTCATGTTGTTGTGCATTTAGTATGAATACCTATTTGACTTCATAGAATGTATTGATGAACAGGCTTTAGTGTGCTTTTGAGAGTATTGGCATATTTGCTCAATGATATTGTGTTGAGCATCATTTAGTTGGGAAAAGTTAGTTCCTCTTATGAATATGAGAATTATTGAATTTCATGCATATTAGGTTGCTAGATGTAGTTCCTACTCCCTTGTATTGCATTCATTATGTTTTCAGATGGAGTTGATGTTTCTTCCTTTGAATTGTGCATTATTTTGATATTTCATGCATGATGGACTGCTAGTTTTGAGTCTTTAAATTCGTAAGGTGTCTAGATCATCATTCAAGGATGAATGTTTTCAAAGGGGAGATAATTTAACATTCCAAAAAGTTGTAGACTAAACTAGAGACTAACCTAAAAGAAGTAGGCTAAGTTAAAGCTTGATGTTAGAATTACAGCCTTAAAACTACCTTAAAATTCATGGTTTGGTGTTAGGAGGTCAAGGCCAAAACCCCAAGGACCAACCTTGAGTCCTTGGGGAAAAGACCCTTAGGGCTTCCGGGCAGTGACCCACGAAAGGGTTCTACGCCACGTGGATCAACCCACGCCCCATAGGGGGTAGTGTGGGTGAAGCCCTTGTGGAATCTGCCTAAGGTAGTAGCCACGGGCAGGACCCACGCCTCATGGATGGGCCCACTCCACGTAGCCTACATCCATAGGTCAAGACCCCTCAAAACTAGTCTCTGAAGGGAACCATGTTTGACCAACACGGGCCATGGTCCCACCCACGGTCTGTGGGTCCCCAATCGTGGATCACCCCTGAAACTGCCTTTTGGCAGTTGAGTCTAGGGGTTCCTTGTTAATTTCCTTATTAATTAATGGTTATGAGGTGTCATTTTAAGCTTATTTTAAAGGACTATATATATATATATATATATATATATATATATATTTCCCAACCAAAATAGCCCATCTAAAGTCATATTCATAAATCCCCAAAACCAAATCAAAACCTTTCCAATATTCCTCTCTTAAAACCTCCATTGAAGAAGAAGAAGAAATCAAGGTCTAGGGCTCAAGAAGTCAACTTTTCCACCCAATTTCGTGAGGAATCTTGAACTAAGGTATGGTAGCTTTGATTCATGGTTAACATTTCATTCATGAAGTCCTTAAATCCTCAATTTCAAAGTAGAAAAGTCCCCAAAACCTAGGGTTTTCACTCCAAGCCATGGATTCTTTCTAAAAACATTTTCATTGATTTAATTATGATATATTATGATTGAATTGTTGATTATTATAGAATTTATGAGAAAGTCCACCATGAATCCATGTATTCCCCATAACCCCAGTTTGTGACTTGTGGATTGGGTGAATCGCAGTAATCATGAAGTTGTACTTATATTAGTTTAGTTTATTGAATCATGTTACTATCTATATCTAATGTAGTAATCCTAGATTGATTGGTTGAATGTGATCTATAGCCTTGAAGGAAAAAACATGAGAATTGACTAGATGTATGAGATTTGTATGTATACAATTGAATTACTTTGAGAGTAAAGTAAGTACATTATAATCTAATTGTTGTGTTGATTGGATGATTATCCTCATGTACACACTTAGGTATGAATAGAAATCAATGTGAGAGGTTTTTCACATGTAATGATTCTTAGGTTTGAAGACTAGTCTCACCTATTGAATCTAGGAGCTTTAGTATGAGTTTGTTGGCCGAATGTCAAGACAATCTTCCTTAATTGCAAAGTTAAGTCAAGACTTAATGTAAACTCAATGGGAGTTATGCTTAGCTCAGAGTGGACAATGATATGAGATGGAAGCCCTCACAATAGTAGAGGCCGGGATTTTAGGAACAATCTCTTGGGATGGAAGCCCTTACGTTAGTAGAGGTCGGGTTTCTAGAAGCAATCCCCTTATCCCATAAACTATGTGCCCATATAGGTCTTTAGCTAGTGGATCCACATAAGTTAAGAATTTAGTTCTACCTTAGGCAAGTAGGACAACCCCTTTTCGGTGTAGGGTAGACACCGGATTCCATGATTAAGATCTCATGGTCTATGTCAGTTAAAGCTAATCCCACTATGATAGAATGAACTAGAATTGGTGTTATGAAGTATAATCACTTAATAAGCTTTCCTTAGTGTTGATTGGAGTATGTGATCTTGTTCATACATTGCACAAGGTTGCTTAGATGGTCCTTATGGTTTGTTTCCATTGTGATAAGATGATCAATTTGTTGAATATGCTTGTATCTTATGTTTTTAAACTTATTTCCATGTTGGTTCATAAACTTGGTAAAGCTCATAGTTTTCTACAAAAATGTCCCTTTTGAGCATCTTTAAAGGTTTTTATGCATAGTTGCCATACTTAGTGCATTTTTGTACTAACCCATATTTCTTCTATATTTTCTACAAAGTGTAGGTCACGGCGTTTAAGGCGATTCCTTCTAGTTCAAGCTTGGATTGACTATTCTCCAAAGCTTGCGGTATGTCCTTATGGATTCGAGGACAAGTCCTATATTGTTGTTTCATTTCTTTCTTTGTACTAGACATTTTCATATTTTCTATTGTAAGGGCTGTGACCCTATTATTTTGAGATTCCGATTGTAGTAGATGGTGATGAGTCCGAGATTTAGACTCATTTGGATAGATTTAGTGTCCTCAAATGCTTATTTTGTGCCAATAACTGATGTAAAATACTTGATGTCCAGGTATTTGGATTGAGGAACAAAGCATGGACAATAATTTGCAAAAAGGAACGAAGCAAGCTAAAAGAATGAAGAAATGAAGGTCTGGTGATCGCCAATGTCACTAGGTGACTCGCCAAGTTGCCACTCTACCGCCTAAAGTTACAAAACATTGGGGCAAGATTAGGTGTAGCTTCGGCGAGCAACAGTTCAACTCGGTGTGCCGCCAATCGCTTCGGCGATGGATGACCAGGTCCCCAAAAGTACTAATGGAGATCAATATAAGTGTTGATAAGCGAGATGAAAGGAAAAAAGGGTGCACCCTGGAATCACTCGGCAATCCCAATCTTGCTCACCTAAAATTACAGTGGCTGGGCTAAAAAGAGGTGAAAAATAAAGGCGAGATGAAGGAAAATCGGTGAGTTGCCGAACGGTCAGCGAAGCTTGACTTACCTCGCCGATTTGTCCCAAATAGCCACATATCAGACTTGCATAAATTTATTTTCATAAGAGAGATAAGGTATTCAAAAATGTAAGGAACAAACGAAAAAACACTACCTTTGTTGATTTTAAGTGATTTTAGCAATGTTTTTCTTGGAGATTTTGTAATAGTGAAGATTTTAGTTATTTTAACTTTCGAATTTCATTTACCCAGCTATGAAAAACCTGGCAGGTGTTGATTTTCATCTTCTCACCATGATTGGTTAAAACCATATCCTTGGGGGTTTGACAATGTGACCAATTGCTACATTTTATTAAATGGATGTTATCGATAAGTGATTGTTGGTGTTAATCTGAAGCGGGTCTAAGTTGTTATAGTTGTTTAACTTCATTATTTCATCTTTGGTGTGATAAATTTTAGAGTTCTGTGTTTGCTCGAGAGAGAAATACAGAACCAACATAGTATTTTGGCATCCTTAGTAGTGGGTCTTGATGGTTTCACCTTGAGAATGTGAAACCCAGGACCAAGCCTTTCTATCTTGCTCAAAAGAGTAGATTTGATGAGAACGTGGATTGGTTGGCTTATGGATAGTGTTGAGGTTCGAGAGAACTCAACGAAAATAAGGCAATTATTTGAGAAATTATTGTTTTACTTATAGTCCATTCTACCCATGATGAATTAGCATTATCGGTAATGATTTACACCAATTAAGTTGTATTCGGCAATTGGTTAGTCAGTCCCCCAAGTGTCTTCTTGTTATTTGATTGTATCTTGTTAATACCTTGAAGTGTGTTGGTAACGACATCCTAAAAAATTGATTATTAAATTCTTAAGTGTGTGCTGCTTGGCTGAAAAGATCATCGTCATACTTTCGTATTTGAATTCAAAGAAAGCTACTCCCTATGGAATCGACCCCAATTCAGTTGGTTGGGTTATATACTGACTAGCGATCGTTGACACTTAGAATTGGATGAGATACGTTAATCAGATGGCTTAATGAGACTATGTCTAGACTTCCGCTTTACTTTTATGAATGTTTTCTTAATGACTTGAAAAATGTGTTTCTATTCTGTATTATTCTTTACTTATGTGATGATGATATGCTAAGTGGCTTACTTGGGTCCCTTTTGGGGTTTAATGTGCCATGTTACATCTAGAGGGTACCCTTGGGTTGTGATAGAACGTCAAGGTACAACTCCCCAAGAACCAACCAAGGGTCCTTGAGGAGGACCCTAAAAATTTGCCCAAAACAGTCCATCCACAAAAGGGGACCCACGCCCCGTTGGGGGCTCCGTAGGGGGATCCACACCCCGTGGGTGAGGGGTTGTGGGTCAGGGTACCAAAAAAGGTTGAAGGACCACCACCCACGGATGACCAGCAAGCTCTGTGGGTCCACCCACGGCCCATGGACGTGGTTTTGTAGGTGAGGCAGTGGTCCCTAAATTTAGTCATCTTCCTCATAATTCCAAAATCCCAAATCAAAACCAACTTTCCCCCAAACTCTTCTCTCTAGAACTCCAAGGAAGAAGACGAAGAAAGTTAAAGTTGGGTTTAAAGGAGCAAGATTTTCTACTCAATTTCTTGGAAGATTCATAGCTAAGGTATGGTAGTCCTTCATCCATGGAGTCCCTCCAAAAATCAATTTCAAAGATAGAAATTCCTCAAAAAAAAGCTAGGGTTTTACTTCAAGTAATGAATTCCTTTCAAAAACAATTCTATTGATCTAATTAATTTATATTATGATTGAATTGATGATTTATTATAGTTTTATGATGAAATCTCCCAAGAATCCATGAAATCCCCATATTCCCAATTTATGACCTTGTGATGTGGGTGAATTGATGAAAGAAGTGTATAATGAGATTATGTTTATACTAATTTAGTTAATTGAATCATGTTATATCCGTGTCTAAAGTAGTAATTCTAGATGTGTTGATTGAATGTGATTTATGGTCCTTGAAGGGCAAAGTATAAGAATTATGCATGATTATGAGATGCATGTATATGCTTTAAGAACACTTTGAGAGTGAAGTGCCTATGTATATGATGATGTTGTTTTGTTGATTGAAAGGTTATTCTCATGAACACATAATGAACATGATGTGAAAGGTTTTCTCATATAATGAAGATTCTAGGTTGAAAGGCTTTCTCACCTAATTGAATCTAATGTTAAATAAAGACATGGACGATGAAAGGTTATTATCACACATGATCTAAGAGCTATCCTAATGAACTCTTATGGATTGATTGTCAAGTACATCCTTCCATAAGACAGGAAGCAAGTTATGACTTACTAACGTATTCCGTGGGAATTATGTTTAGCACCGAGTGGATACTGATATAAGATGGAAGCCTTCACGTGATCTGAGTCCAGGTTTCTAAGAGCAATCTCTTGAGATGGATACCCTCACGAGAGTTAAGGTCAGGTATCTAGTAACGATCTCCTTGTCCCATAACTACGTGCCCCTATAGGTTATTTAGCTATTGGTTCCACCTAACCTAAAGTAATGGTTCTACCTTAGGCAAGTAGGACAACCCTATTCGGTGTGGGTAACACCAGTTTCCATGTTAAGCTTACATGGTCTATGTCGGTTAAGGCAAATTTCCCACAAGGTCAAGTCTAGTATGAACTATGGCTACTTAAAAAGCTTTACTTAGTATGGGTGAGAGTATGGGATCTTATTCATACATTGCACAAGCTTGCCTTGAGATGGCTCATGAAGTGTTTCTCTTACGTTATGCTAAAACTAGATTTCATTGGCTATGTCTATGTGTGTGTTGTTATTTCTTATGCTCACTAGTTATGATTATTGTCTACCATGTTATAGCCTATGTCGTATTATGATGTCTCTTATGCTTGTGACTCTTTTTTTTTTCAACTATCTTCAAGATGATGATTTAACTTAGCAAAGTGCATGCATTCAACTAAAATGTCCCTTTTAGCATGTTTTCAAGGTTTTTATCCATGACTATCTTACTTAGTGCATTTTTGTACTAACCCATATTTTCCTACATTTTTCCCAAGTGTAGGGTCCGGTTATCAAGGTGCCCCCATTGTGGCTAAGTCTTGGATTTGATCATTTCTCCTAGCTTGTTGGTGAGTTCTCATGATTCGAGGATGGATATTTTTACTTAGTAGTTTCATTCTTGTATTTCCTTTTTGGACTAAGTTGTATGGGTTATGTCCCTATTTAATTCAAGTATTGTAATAGATGGTTATATTGAGACAAGTCTAGACTTCCGCTTTGCTTTTATGAAAACTTTTTAAGACTTGAAACGTATTTTACTCCGTATTGTTCTAATGATTTATGTTAAGATATGCTAAGTGTCTTACATGGAGCCTTTCGGGGTTCTATGTGCTATGTTACGTCTTGGGGATACCCTGGGTCATGACATGTATCACCTACACCTACACCTACTGCTACACCAGATGAGACGTCAGCTCTAGAATCGGGATAGAGGGACAGGATTGGCAGAGTCATGATTGAGTCTGATGGGTCATCGTAAGTTTGTTATGTCATCTATTTTTTACTTTATTTTACTTATTGGAGCATGTTTAATATATTATTCATGAACTGACATGTTTATTATGTATTTTGCAGGTGGTTCCGAAAAGGAAGCTGCCCGAGCTTTAAAAGAGTGTGTGAGAAGATTTTTTACACAGGCTTATCACTCCTAAAGTGAGATCCCAAACTGTATACGTCATGCGATGTTTAATGAGTTTAAGGTAAATAATTTTTTAGTTAAATTTAATAATTTTAGTATACTTTTTTTTTAATTATCTAATGATATTCATTTTTTTAGACTATGTGTATTTGGTAACCGAGGTATAATATGGTCATTGTGACCACATTTGAGAGGAGGGCATCCGCGAGACTGTCTAGCTGGCTAAATAAAGTCCGAGATATTTAGAAGTGTCTAAGTTGGATGTTGCCTCATGTTTTTGATGAATTGCGCCAGTATTGGAACACAAATAAGTTCAAGGTGATGTACGAACAAGCATAAAAGGCAAGAGGTAGTCTTAAGGGTGGCTCATTCCATACCCGAGGTGGAAAGAGCGTTGGAACAATTACAAGAGAGATGGTAAGTTATAATTCAAACTTTTAAATAAATAATTAGTTGATTAATATCGTTATAACATAAATTTCATTTTTTATTTATAGGAAAAAGAAATGGGGCGCACTCCCTTTGAACCGAAGGTTTTCAAGAGGACTCATGTGAAGAAGAAAGAAAATGAGTCAGATCCAAATGTGTGGGTGGAGGAAAGGGCCGAATGAACTTTTGTAAGTTATTTACTTAATATGAATAATGAATATCAACAGTGAATGAATATATATATATATATAGATGCTAATTTTTATTTTTAATATACAAGAGTATCAGATACGTGAATGAGAATCTAGATAGTTCAGTCTAAATGACAGCTGAACTGTCAACTCAAATTTGGACAGAAAAAGTGGTAGGGGGGACACACAAGGGTAGAGTCTGTGGTTGAGGCTATCGAAATGATGTACGACGACTCATGTAAGGCATAGAAGCTATTGGATCATCACGTCAAGACAAGGCACTTGATGCTGTTCAGATTGTTGCTATGTCGTGAGAAATAACAAAACTGACAGCAGCACTGGAAGAGTCTGAGCAAAGAAGAGTGGCTGAAAAAAATAGCTTGAGTGCGACCATTCAGCAAATCAAAGAACAAGTGTTGAACCTCACTCGTTGACCTAGAGCTACATCACCCCCTACCGAGGACACCGACGATGAGAGTGGGGATGAGGATGATTATATAGATTGCACTTCCTAATTAGCTTCTATCGCTTTAGTTTATGAACTTTTTTTTAATTTTGAAATAAATTTAGGAAGACTTTATAATTGTTTTTGAATTGTGATTTTGATATTTTTGAAGATTACTTTAAGTTTATTGTTTTATATCTTGTGTGGGATTTTTATTATGTATTTCGTTTAATTGGGCTAATTTAATTTGAATTAAAATGAATAAAAATTGCAGGTGGGCAGCAGAAACTGGCAGTTTCTCCTATCAAGAAAATGTAGACAAAAGTGACAGACATGTTGGTTTTCTCCGTCGCTTTTGTGCATTATTTTTTTTCAAATAAATCTAGAAAAGCGATTGATAGGGTCCTTTAGTTAGTTGCTTTTATAGGTTTTTCAAAATTTAATTTCCAGAAAAGAGACGGACGGAGTCTTCTTGTCTGTCGCTTTTCAAAATTTAAAAAAACTATAAGATTAAAAATAAGCGACAAACTGCGACACTTTTTGAAAATATAAAAAAAAGTGAAGCAGTCCATTGCTTATTCAAAAAGATATTTTTTGAAAAAAAATCAGAAAGCAATGCAGTCCGTCGGTTTTTGATAACGGTTGAGCCAAAAAGCAGCAAACTTGATTATATCTCTTTTTCGTCGATTTTGACCAAAAAAGCAATGCGATCTGTTGCTTTTGGCTGTAGTTTTTCGGCAGTTTTTTAGTACTCAAATTCACCTTCAAACTCAAACCTTTCCAGAAAGACTTCCAAAATTGTGCGGTGAATTGTGCACCTCCATTTGAAATGATGGACACAGGAACTCCATGAAGTCTGACCATCTTTTGAATATGTAATCTGGCATAATATTTTGTTGCATAAGTAGTCTTTACATGCAAGAAGTGGGCTGATTTAGTCATCTGATCTACAATCATCCAAATCGAATCATGCTTCATACGAGATCGCGACAAACCAGTAATGATATCCATGTTGATCAACTCCTATTTCCGTTTCGAAAGATCTAGTTCTGAGCCATACCATCGGGCCTCTAGTGCTCTACCTTGACTTGTTGGTAATTCAGGCATTTTGCAATGAACTCTGCAATACACCTCTTCATACTACTCCACTAATATACTTCTCTCATGTCACGATACATCTTTGTGGAACCAGGATAGATAGAGTATCTGGAGTTATGAGCTTCATCCATGATCCTATCCTAAAGTTCATCCACCTTTGGTACACACAATCTACCTTGAAACCTCAACACTCCATCTCCCCCTTGTACAAAAGCCATCACTTTCTTCTTATGAACATTTTCCTTCAATTCAAGGAAAACAGGGTCTTGGTCTTGTTTCTCTTTCACTTCGGACACTAGTGATGATTCAACCCCATTCATCACAACCACTCCACATTCATTGGAATCTAACAATCGGACTCCCAATCCTGCAAGTTTGTGCACATCTTTGGACAATTCTTTATTTCCCTCCTCAATATTGGCAGTACTACCCATAGATAACCTGCTCAAAGCATCAGCAACAACATTAGTCTTACCTGGGTGATAGGGAAAACTCATGTCATAATCTTTGAGTAACTCCAACCACCTTCTCTGTCGGAGATTAAGCTGTTTATAATTATAATCATACTGAAGACTCTTATGATTAGTGAACACATCTACATGAGAACCATAGAGATAGTGACTAATTATTTTCAAGGCAAACAATACAGCAGCCAACTCTAGATCATTGGCCGAGTAATTCTTCTCATAAATCTTAAGTTGTCTGGAGGCATAAGCTATAATTTTGTTACTCTGCATCAATGCACAACACATTCCAACTCTTGACACATCACAATACACAACAGTCTTGTGTACCCTCAGGTAAGGTCAGCACTAGGCAGTAGTTAACTGCATTCTTAATTATTGAAAACTTTTTTCACAAGCTTCAGACTATTGAAACTTCGTTGTCTTCTAAGTCAACTTTTTCAACAGGGATGATATAGATGAAAATCCTCGACAAACCTAGTTTAATAACTAGCCAATCCCAAGAAACTCGTAATATCATGTTGAGATATGGGTCTGGGCTAGTTCTCCACTGCCTCAATCTTCTGAGTGTCAACTCGAATTCCTTCTCAAGATACAATGTGGCCTAAAAAAGCACAGACTAAAGCCAAAACTCACACTTGGAAAATTTGGCATATAACTCTCTATCATTGAGAGTTTGGAGAACTATTCTGAGATGACTAGCATGATCTTCCTTATTCCTCGAACAAATTAGAATGTCATCAATGAATTCGATAACAAGCATATCAATATAACGCTTAAACACTATGTTCATAAGATCCATGAATGTTGTATGAGCATTAGTTAAGCCAAAAGACATAATATGAAACTTTTAATGACCATAGCGGGTCTTGAATGCTGTCTTTGAGATGTCACTTTCTCTTACTCTCAACTGATGATAGCCAGATCTAGGGGCTATCTTAGAAAAGAAAATGGCACCCTGAAGCTGATCAAAAAGATCAACAATTGTCAGAAGAGGGTACTTATTATTTATAGCAACCTTGTTCAACTAAGGTAATCTATGAACATCCTCAGAGAACCATCTTTCTTCCTCACAAATAAGACCAAAGTGCCCCAAGGTGAGACACTTAGTAGAATGAAACCTTTATCAAGAAGATCTCTCAATTGCTCTTTCAACTCTTTTAACTCAGATAGAGCCATTCTATATGGAAAAATAGAAATATGTTGAGTATCAGGAACAATATATGTGCTGAAAGTCTATTTCTCTCTCAGGAGGGACTCCGGGAAGATCCTCTGGAATGACCTCTGGAAACTCACTCAAAACTGGAACTAACTGAATAGGTGGTGTCTCATCACTAGAGTCATTATCTTGGACTAAGTAATGGATGCAGCCCTTTGAAAATAACTTTCTGGCCTTAAGGTACGAAATAAAATAGCCCTTGGGCACTTCTAAACAACTCATCCCCTCTATATCAGACTCATTAGGAAACTAGAACTTTACAACTCGAGTTCTACAATCAACTGAGGCATAACAAGCATGAAGCCTATCCATACCTAGAACAACATCAAAGTCCATCATATCTACCTTGTTTAAGTCAGCCATGGTGTCCTTGTGATCGACAAAAATGGTATAGTCACGATAAACCCTCTCAGCTATAATAGACACACCAACTGGTGTGGAAACACTAAAGGACTCAAGAAATTGCTCGGGAAGAATATCAAAACATATAGAAATATATGGGGTTACAAAATATATACTCGCACCTAGATCAAACAATGCATATACATCAAAAGTAAAGACTCTGATTATAGAGTGATAACATCGGTTGAATTCACTTGCTCTTGGCGACTAGTGATAGCAAACAGATGGTTTGCTCCTCTGCCTGTCCCTGAAGTAGCTCCTCTAGGTGTCGCTCTGTTTGCTGGAGCCATTTAAGAAGATTGGGCTCTATTGCCCTGCATGTTCTTAGGGAACTCTCTCATGAAGTGATCTATTTGACCATACTAGAAGTAGCCAGTGGAGGCATCACGACACACTCCTAGGTAGTTCCTACCTCACTTAGCACATGTAGAAGTCCAGTTGGCACCCTGAGATTGAGTAGGTCTAACTTTGAAGTTCTACAAATTCTGATTCTTGAACTCATCTCTGTTATTTTATGTAGGTGCACTAGTAGATGATGGTGCAGGTCTAGATAGCCTTTGTTGAAAATATGACCAGTTCCCATTTCCGATCTTCCACTATCCGGACTCATTACCAGCAGCCTTAGCATTCTTATTCCGAAACTCTTCTCTATCTCTCAACTTATGTTCCTCAACCTGTTGCACATGGATCACAAGGCTTGCTATGTATATGTCCCCTATCGAATTAGCTGCCTTGCCCTCCTTACTCGACAAGTGAGATAACCCAAATACAATCAAGCTCATCCTACTCCTCATGTCAGCCACTATATCTGAAGGATAACAAGACAGTTGAGTGAACTTGAGGGTGTACTCATGCACACTCCTAGATTCCTGCTTAAGAGTGAGGAACTCTCTTACATTGGCCTCTGTCGGCTCAAGGGGAAAGAAATGCCCCATAAAGGCACTTTCAAACACAACATAGCTCACAATTGGTGCTCCTTCAGCTCTACTCTTCTTCCATTGGTCATACTCGACTCTATAAACACCCTTTAGTTGGTAGCAGCTAACTCCACATGCTCAGCAACTGCAACATGCATCACCTCAAACACCTTCTGCTGTTATTCCACAAAGTTCTATGGATCCTCAATGACACTTGAACCTGTGAATTTCGAGGAATTCATCCTGAAGAACTCATAATTTTAGATGTATCAGCCACATCCTATCAAACCTCTCTTTGTTGGCCAGCTTGATTGGCCACAACTTGAATCAACATCCGAATAGCATCCCGGAACTCAACATTAGAGACGTCTCCTTGGGCTTGCACTTCTGGTGCATTGGTTACCCCTTTATCCTGGGGTTCAACATTCCACCTAGAAGGAAAACCTCGAACAGCTCTTCATGGAGGCATTATTTGAAAGATACGCCCAAGCACAAATTTGAAAGAGACTTTTATAGAGTAGAACTCTATCGCACGAAAAGAGTGTGAACAAAGTGAGATATTTCCTAAATGTCGCAGCCTCCTAATTATAGATGTGGCGCACTTCACACCAATAACTAGGACTCTGAAGACACGGCTTCATTGACACCCTAGGACTCTTAAAATTTGTGCTATGATACCAACTTTGTCATGCCCCGAGCCTACCTTTTGGTGTAACTGACAATCGATAACTAGTTTTGGCCCCCAAACAAACCCTTATCTTGGCTCAATACTCAGTGGAAGACTTACTCAACAATATATGACTTTAATTTAAAAGATTAACTCAAAAGTCTCAAGATAAATAACTTAGAATATTAAAAAACATTCAACGGGCCAAGAGAGGCAACCCAAGTCTTAAACATTTAAGAATAGAAATGGAAATGACTCCTCAAAAAACTACGATCTATGAATCCTCTAATGACTATGATGGACGTCGGGACAAGACCCACGACATCCTAATAAAACGTAAAAGAGAATAAGAATCCTCTAGAAGCAAGGAGACTCACCAAAGCAACTCTGGATCTGCAAGTAGTATCAACGGTGTGCCTATTGATTACTTTAAACTCTTGTATCTGCATCGTGAAAAGATGCAGGCCAATTGACGTCAGTACATGAAATGTACGAGCATGCAACAAGAACTCTAAAGTACAGACATAGGCTTGAACTGACAAAAAGAATGAACATACTCACATTATCTCAACTTAATTCAAGGATACTCAAACTCTGAAATACTCAAGTCAGTTCAATATAAAGGCAAAAATAAAGATGCATTATAAAGAAAGCTCTTAAAATAGTAGATAATAACTCAATGTATTTAAAAATACAATAATGACTCTTTTACTCTTAATTGGGAGATTCTCTAACCGACAACCATCACTATGAACTATTTGATGATACAACGTCTCGCCCATGCTGCCATAATTCTCCTATACCTTGATTGAGTATAAGACATCCTCAACTAAGTGGATCCACTAAGATATACTTAAAAGCAATAAGGAATTATATAAAAAGTATGACACATTACACATGTTGGCATACATAGTTTCTGAGGACTTTGAGTTGCCTGAACTCGTCCCCATATCGGTGCTCAATACTACTCTCAATAGTATAACTCATGCTCATATGATTAAAAACATTTCCTCATCCTTAAACTTTGAGATTATTACTCAAAATGGGTTCTCTTAAAAGAGATTATGCTCAAAAACTCCTCATGAACTTATTTGGAAATCAAGGTTTCCTCTCATTTTAAATGTAAAAATGTTTTATTTTGGGAATACCTAGTTCCCTTATATTCATTTTGAAAAAATGAACTCAACTCTCCTTATTATCATGCTCAAGTACTCAAGTCTTAAAACAAGTTTTAAAAGATTGAAAGACTTCTTAGAGTGACTCAAAGACTTTACTCGAACTTCAATCTTAATCTTTTCTTGAATTTGTTATGTGAATTCAAGATTTATGATTTGGATAAATAGGATTTCTCAAATATTGATGAAGATTCTAAGTGTGGAAATCAAGAAGAGAACATAGGTGCAATTTGATGGAACTCTCACAGAAAAAAGGATAGATGGGTAGGGGACATGTGTCCCTAGCGCACCGAGTGGAGCGGGGCACCAGCCCCAAAACTTTAGAACAGTAGTTGGGGCGTACTGAGTGGTGTGCCATGCTAGGCCCCAAACTAGTGGGCAGAAGTTCTGGTGCAGTGGTGGTGCGCCACCCCACTGCCATGCCTAGATTTTTGATGATTTTTTCTTCTCAATTCCCAGGCCTAACTCATCTAGCATCGAATGATTTCCTTCAAACTCCAGTGGGATTATAAAACAAACACAATAACAACAAAAATCCACACAAAACCCATAACAACAACACTCATTCTCAAGACCCTCACCTCAAGAACTCAACAAGACTCCATTGTAAAATATGAAGCTAAAACCTCCAAATTTCTCAAGAATTCAAATCAACCAACCTCAAAAACGACATTATGGATGAAAATCACTTGATTGGTGTGAGGGTGAATGAACACATCACTACGAAAGCTTACATACCTCGAAGAACACTTGTTCTTGGTGAAGTATTGATTTTCTTAAACAAACACTTGAATCCTTTATCTTTTCTCTTCTTGAACTCCCTTAAAAACCCCTACGCTTATTTTGAATGACTAATTCTTATTTCAATCAGGTCAAAACCCTAAAAGGGTGAGAAAACATTTTGGCTAAGCGGGGGTAAGGAAAAGACCAAAATACCTTGATGTTTGCAAAATCAAGACACAACTTCCGATGCAAGCGTCTACAATCATAGAATAGTTTAGTAACCCAACCAAGTGTTGGGATCGTTTCCAAGAGAGTGGTTTTGAAAATTAATAGAAAAATAAAATTTAGTTCTAACTAGTTGTAGCTAAAAACATTAACGATTAAAAATATTGTAAATTAAATGGGGACACAAGAGTGTCAATTATGATGGGGTTTTGTCACTAGTGAGTAAAAACAGCAAAATAAATAAGGATTTCTAAGTAATGAGAGGGGATCCTTGGGGTGTGATGGGAATACGGGTTACTCTAGATTAGTGGGTACATGTTTTCGATAGAAGATTCATAGAATAATTGTGACTAGGCTAAACTTTAAGGAGGATAAGCTCTCTCTCGAGCAACATACCCCTTTTCGAATGCGTTCCTCTTGGACACCCACTTGCCGCATGAAGACCAGCCTGTGCCTTAACCCACTCACTCTCTCGAGCTAAGAGTGTGGACATGGGAGTAGAATTCACTCTCTTGAGCTGAACCTCATGTCGACCCACTCACACGAGCCATCAATTTAGTAGTTTTAGTTTTACGACCTCTCTCTCGAGCAAGCCAAAAACACATAAATAAACTTGTATTTGTAACTACAAATTCATCCACAACTATTTAATGAAATCATAATTAAACTACGATTAAACTATCAGCAAGCAATACCCGACAATTATCTTAACCAATATTCGCTAAATCACACCCCAAGAATTGGGGTTTTTAGCCATACATGTATAAGAGATAGAAATTTATACCAAATTGATCTTGCATTCAAATGGGTATGAAGATTTAAGTCTTAATACATGCCAAAATTGAAGAATCCAACAGGTCCAAATCCAAATCTTGAAGATGAAACCCTTTAGAACTTTGAGTTTTCAAAACCCTCTCAAACTTAGAGCAAAAGTATCACAAAGTACTATTTTAATTGAAAATTACAATAATTGTTCGACTCTTAAAACTACAACTCTAAATAGTATTTATAGTTTTCACTAATTTGTGCTGCTGCGGATCATTCGGCGTCATTAGTCGAAATCGCGTATCAACTCGGCAATTCACCTTTTGTTGTATTTCATCATCGTCTTGCACCATCCTTCAGCATCGTCGTGCTCTGGGTCATTGGGCGACATAGTACTGCTTCACGGAACTTCTTGGCGATGCACCGACTGCTCCCTTTTTCTGCCGACTTGATCCTTTCCTTCAGGGCTCTGTGCACTGGAACAAAAGGCAAAGTAAGACTTTTCAAGGACTCGCCCAGTGGACTCGGGGATTCTCAGGCCTTCATTTCTTCGTTCTTTTCTGCCTTTTCGTTCCTTTTTGCGACGTAGTGTCCATGCTTTTCTTCAAACATCAAATATCTGAAACTTAAGTATTTTCATCAGATATTGAGATAAAATAAGCATTTGAGCACACAATTTCTATTAAAATATAGCCCTAAATGAGTCCAATTTGTGGACTCATCAACACCCCCAACTTAAACTTTTGCTTGTCTCAAGCAAACTCAAGTTCAGTCGTTCAAAAATGGTGTCTTGAACAGTGCTACAGAAGACTCAATCATGAATGCACACAACAAGACACAATTTACTTATGCAAAGATTAAATGTGCACTCAAAGATTCAAGTTGTGACTCACCAATATCAAAGAACCTCATGCTCATAATACTTGCTTCAAATGCAAGTTCACGCTCAACCAAAGTGTTCAAATGCCCTCACACAAGGAATGATTCCATATTCACACAATGGTTTGCAGTTTAAAGCTTTGAAATTAGATACAACGCTCACATTCACAAAGATTAACACAATGCATGCTTTCACCCATAGGTTTTCCCGTATTTTCCAATCAACATTTGTTTCAGCTCACTCAAGATCAAAAAGGTCTTTTCAAGGCTTGTAATGGGGCTGAGTGCAAAGGTATGGTCATTTAGGCTCAGTGACTTTTATCATCATGAAATGTGGTGTTCAGAACACCTCCTTTCCTTTTCCTTCATCATTCTCTTTAGTGCTCATAAGTCATCCTATTATTCACTTTCCATGGATTGTTTGGGAACCCCATCTCTTTTGCACTTTATTCCACAACTTCCTTTTTCATTCTTTTTCTTTGTCTCTTTTTTTTTTTATATGGAAGGGTTGTATTTTTCTCAACACCTTGGGTTAAAGGAGACTTTCCTTGTACTTCTTGACTTGTCCTTATCGTTTCACCCCACCCCCAACATAGGCTTTTGGCCTAAGTTGGCTGTTCAATTAACCACAATTCAAGAGGATTATAGGTAGTGGATAAAGAAAGGTTATGATTTCATCAAGTTTCTTCCAAAGAAAGGTAAGACTCAAGGGGTGTTCAAAATTGGTTCACACACTCACAAGGTAGGTCACAAAAGAGGTAAATGTCAAATTGTCTCACACTCTTAGAAGTTGCCTAAGATCATATCAAGAGATAGCATCACTTAGTTGACCGGACCAACGGGGCAAATTCTAGGATCTATCATGCATGTCTCAAAGTAAGCTCATCACACTAAGCGTTGACACTATAGTCAAACAAGACTCCACACTTTTGCTAGTGTGCAATGATTATCACAAGAAAATTGTTTTGATAAATTGATAATCACAACGAGATACAAAGAGTTCACATATTGTCTATACAACTTCATTTGGCCTCATCGTAGCCATACATTCATGTTCATTCGATTGTAAGCACTATTTAAGTCATCGGTATTGATCGGACTGAGACTTAAATTTTGCAAAAGAACAACCACATTCAACACAAAAGAGGTGGCAAAAATTTTTGGATGGGTCAAAATCATTTTGCAATTAAAAATAAAATGAGCCAAAAGCTCAAACATCTACAAAAACAATATAACCACAATTTAAGCGCAAAGCCCAAATATATACACAAAACACAACTATCAACACAAAAGGTGTGGGCCTCACCCCTACCACAATTAAAAAATATTTGTCCTCAAATGCACATGACAAAATATCCAAAATGACAATTAAAGAAAGACAGAGGTAGGTAAAGAAAGGATCCTGTCTAAGCAGCCGCTCCATCTGTCTGGGCATCAGTGCCCGGAGTGTTGTCATTCTACTTCTAGTCTCTTTTTCTTTTCACTCTACTTCACCTTCTATAGAGATATTAGCCTCGATCATATTGTCCAACTCATGAGCTACTACAAAGGCGTGTATCGCTCTGCTGAACCCTCGAGCCCACGGAGGGACATTAGGGTTGATGGGCATCCTCCTCCTCAAACTGGTTGTCTTGTTCTTGCTCCTTGCAGTTCTTTTGAACTTTTGTGCTCTTATGTGTCTGGGTGGCATGTTTCTTCCTGCAACTTTTGGTCTGGCCATGTCTTTTGTGTCATTAAGGAGAGGATTGAAATGATAAGCGGCAATGTAATCTAAGTTCGAGCACAATTCAACAACTAAAATGCTCTAAAAGTGCAGGAAATATAGAAACTAGAGTGCAGGTGTGAATTTGGATAGATAAAAAGTGAGGGAAAGTGAATGAAGTTGAAACTTTTAAACCTTTGACTTGCAAAAACCATCCAATTTTCACCCACTCGAAGACATTAGTCAAGCTTGCCTACTAACTCGGCGAAACGCCGACTGTTTAGTTTCTTCGCCAATATTTATAGAAACTCTGGTTTACGAGGGGTCCAAATAGTGGTTTCCATCATGATCACCGAGATGGTCGGTGATTCACCAATAATTTCCAAAGCTCGTCGAGTTTTACAGACTCCAATGTTGACGATGTCTTGAGTCAAATGGCAGATAAGGTCAGATTTGTCGACCCTTTCTATTACTCGCCAATCTGCACTTTTCGTTCACCCTCCACACTTCCATCTGCACAATCAATACACCATTATTTTATCAAAGAAAAAGAAAACAATAAACAGTTTTGGGTTGCCCTCCAAATAGTGTCTTAGTTAACATCGTGGCACGATGCGAGTCACCATTTAAGCTTCATTGTTGGAGTTAGCCATATCATCACTAGGCAACCCCCTATTTTTTTGCCAATGGAGTTGAGGCAACGCATGACCCATAAGGTTCTCTAGCAGCTGGACAGCTCTGGAATGAGACCAAATCATTTGTTTCATCCCTTCAATGTCTTCTTTCAATTCTTCTAGCTCTTTATCTTTCTTAGTCACCTTGTGGAGAATGGTTAATAGCATTCCCTCAATGCATTTAACTTCATTATCCTTGGGATTTCTTCGCTAATGAGGAGGGGAATATTTATCCTTCCTCTTGCACTGAGCCTCGATCTTCACCATCTTTTTGGCCAACTCATCCATCTTAGTCATCAGTGCGGTCATCATGAAGTCCTTTTCTACTTCTTGGTTCATTTTAGTCATGTTGTCAAGCAGTTGGACTGCCATCGCATATGACTGCTTTGCAATATCACTCGAAATAAGTTGGTCGACCACCCTTTTGTTTTGGGGGCGAAGACCTCTTATAGAAGCAGTCAAGGAGGATTATGTCGGGAATGTCATGAATTGAGCATTGTGTGGTTAGTTCTTTAAACCTTACCCATGATTTGTGGACCCTTTCGCCCTCCAATTGCTTGAAGGTTAGGATTCTATCCCGAATTATCATTACCTCTAATGGAGGAAATTCCATTAGCTTGGAAGTGTTAGTTGATATATTCACCTCCTCTGCTGTTGAAGCACAAATCAGCAAACCAAAACTAAAAATAAATTTAGTAAAACTACAACTAAGAAGAATAAAAATTCTACTAATCTAAGAATTCTCAAGTAACACCACTCCCCGGAAGCGGCGCCATTTTGATGTTTGCGTAATCAAGACACAACTTTCGATGCAAGTGTTTATGATCCTACAATAGTTTAGTAACCCAACCAAGGGTTGGAATCGTTCCTAAGAGAGTAGTTTTTAGTATTAATAGAAAAATAAAATTTAATTTTAACTAGTTGTAGATAAAAACATTAACGATTAAAAACATTGTAAATTAAAAGGGGACACAAGAGTGTCAATTAACGATGGGGTTTTATCACTAGTGAGTAAAAACAACAAAATAAACAAGGATTTCTAAGTAATGAGAGGGGATCCTTGGGGTTTGATGGGAATATGGGTTAAGCTAGATTATTTGGTACATGCTTTCGATGGAAGATTTATAGAATAATTGTGACTAGGCTAAACTTTAAGAAGGATAAGCTTTCTCTCGAGAAACATACCCCATTTGGAATGCATTCCTCTCGGACACCCACTTGCCACATGAAGACCGGCCTACGCCTTAACCCACTCACTCTCTCGAGCGGAGTGTGTGGACATGGAACTTGGGTTCACTCTCTCAAGCTGAACCTCATGTCGACCCACTCACACTGGCCATCAATTTAGTAGTTTTAGTTTTACGACCTCTCTCTCGAGCAAGCCGAAAACACATAAATAAACTTGTACTTGCAACAACAAATTCATCCACAACTACTAAACGAAACCACAATTAAACTATGATTAAACTATCAGCAAGCAAGACCCAACAATTATCTTAACCTATATTCGCTAAATCACACCCCAAGAATTGGGGGTTTTAACCACACATGTATAAAAGATAGAGATTTATACCAAATTGAACTTGTACTCAAATGGGTATGAAGATTTAAGTCTTGATATAGGCCATAATTGAAGAATCCGAGAGGCCCAAATCCAAATCTTGAAGATAAAACCCTTTGGAACTTTGAGTCTTCAAAACCCTCTCAAACTTAGAGTAAAAGTATCAAAAAGTACTATTCTATATGAAAATTATAATAATTGTTTGACTCTTAAAACTACAACTCTAACTAGTATTTATAGTTTTCACTGATTTGTGCTACAGTAGATTATTCGACGTTGTTAGTTGTTTGCCTTTTGGTGTAGTTCATCGCCGTCTTACACCATCCTTGAGGATTGTCGTGCTCTAGTTCATTGGGGCACATAGTACTGCTTCGCAGAACATCTCAGCGATGCACAGACTTGATCCTTTCCTTCAAGGCTCAGCACACTAGAACAAAAGCCGATGTAAGACCTTTCAACGGCTCGCCAATTGAAATCGGTGATCCTTAAGCCTTTATTTCTTCGTTCTTTTTAGCCTTTTTGTTCCTTTTTGTGACGTAGTGTCCATGCTTTCCTTCAAACTTTAATTACCTGAAATGTAAGTGTTTTCATCAGATATTGAGATAAAATAAGCATTTGAGGACACAATTTCTATTAAAATATAGCCCTAAATGAGTCCAATTTGAGGACTCATCATACGCCTCCTTAATTTAGATGAATTTTCTTAACTGGATAGGCTGTATTCAAACAGGCATATCTCCCTTATCTGAACTCAAAACTTAGCAAACTCGATGGCGTTGGAAAGAGGACTCAAAGATGTTTCATGTGATATTTTATGGGCCACCTAAATCATCCTGTATTGAAAATTATGGTTGTTTAAAGTTGACTCAAAACTCATAATTTAACAGTAACTTGAACAAATTTCCAATTTAGCCCTTTCCAATTTAGTTCTTTCTAGAATTAGCTCTTTCTAAGACCGAGGTGTTACACCTAATCTGATCTCGAGTAATCAATCTGGTGTTGTCAAAGGGAGAAGCATTATTGAATATGTGTTGTCTGCATATGAAATTGCTACAGATATTAGAAAGAGAGGTAAACCTGCAAATTTGATCATTAAGCTTAATATGACTAAAGCTTACGACATAGTATCTTGGTTCTTTCTGATGAAGGTTCTAAGAAAGATGTTTTTCTCAAATGAGTTCGTTAATATGATATGAAGATTGGCCTCTAATAATTGGCACTCAGTAATGATGAATGGGCAATCACATGGTTTTTTTCATCTAACAAGGGGAATAATGCAAAGGGATCTGTTATCTCCTGCTTTATTTATTTTTTCAGCAGAGGTTCTATCTAGATCGTTGAATGTATTATTTGATGATAGACAATTTATGGGATATGGTCTACCAGAGTGGAGTGCAGAGATAAATTACCTTTCCTATGAAGATGATAATATAATTTTTATCTTTTACTAACAGGTATTATTTGAACATGATAGTCTATACATTGCAAGAGTATGAAGCTCAGTCAGGTCAGCATATTAATAAAGAGAAAAGTTTTTTCTATCTTCATCAAAGTGTAGTGGTAGAGATGAAAACCATCATGGAGGAATGTACATTTATTCCTAAAGGTCAATTCCCCTTATAATATCTAGGATATCCCATTACTCATACTAGAAAAAGAAAGGAACATTATGCAGATCTCATTCGAAAGGTGAAGGATAAGCTACAAGCATGGAAAGGTAATATTCTTTCTTTTGGTGGTAAAGAAGTGTTAGTGACAAGCATTTTACATAGCATACATATACATGTTATATCTTCTCTTACCCCTTCTCAATGTGTGTTAAATGAGCTTCATAGAATTTTTGCAAAATTATTTTGGAGTAACAGGCTAACATGTAGGAGAAAGCATTGGGCTACCTGCAAAAAAGTTTGCTTACCAAGGAATAAAGGTGGTTTGGATTTTTGATCTATCGGTTATGTGTCTAAAGCAATGTATGCTATCTTGTGGTGGAAATTTCGAACTCAAAGCTCTTTATGGGAAAACCTGATGTGGAATAATTATTATAAAAAGCATATTCATACCCTTGTTCCATGGAAATTAGGTTCACAGGTGTGGAAGTATATGTTAGAAAATAGAGAAGTGTTGGAACAGAATATATGGTAGGAACCAAAGGGAGGATCTTCTAAGTATATGGTTTGATAATTGGACCAATCTTAGTCCTTTATTTTCTCTTCCTTTAGAAGTGTAGGTGTGTCATTCTATGGGTGAGATTGATATTTTTCTCTTTAAAAAGATGGTTAGGATTTTGAAATAATGCAAGATCATTTGCCTAATCATATTGTGAAACATGTTAGATTAAATATGAGATTTGTTAGGCACAGTAGTCAAATGGATAAACCATGGTGAGTTCAATCTATCACATGCAAATTTATTGTTAAATCATCCTAAGAGACACTCGGAAATAGGGTTGATTAATCAGATGATTACAAGAAGATTTGGGTGCAAGAATTAACTTTCAAAATCTCCTTTTTTTTTGTTGGAGGGTCTAGACACATAGCGTGCTTATTGCTGATATTATGTCTAGATGGAATCCTAACATGTCTAAGTTGTGTCAGTGTTGTAGGATTCACGTTAGGGAAACTATTAATTATCTATTCCTCTTCGTGGAAGTGGCTTCCTTAATTTGGTATTACTATGCTAGGGCTGCTGGAATTTTGGGCAAACGGATTCAGATTAGACATATTATAGTAAGATAGTGGGATGCACGAGGTAATGCTAGGTTGAGAGTGATTTCCCATTCTATGCCTAATATCATATTATGGTTCTAATGGAAGAGAAGAAACACAATGTTGCATGGAGGCTCATACACTACAAACAAGGTGGTGTGGGATATTAACTCTACCGACTTTAACACAAATTTTCCTACTACTTGACCACAAATGGTGATCATGTTGGAAAATAACTCACTTGTATATCAAACAAAAATGGTAAGGTGGGTTCCACCTTCTAATGGTTGGTTGAAGTGTAATACTGATGGGCATCTAGAAGTAATCCTTGTCCTAGTGTTGTTGCTTTCTATTTGAGAGATCATGACAGTTCTCTTGTGGGTGCTAAAGGATTGAGGATGTCTTATTCTATTAATTTTGTGTCAGAGGCTAGGGCTATAAGTGAAGGGCTGCAATATTGCCTAGAAAAAATATTTACCAATGTTATCATTGAGTCATATTCATTTGTTATGGTTAACATCATTCATGGAGTCTAAAAGATCCCTTGGAGTGTGACTATGGTGGTCACTCCATACACATAATATATAGTCTATTACAGCAAGAGTACAACACTCCTTGAGGGAGGAAAACACTCTTGCTGATTTTTTTTTGCCAACTTGGTTTTCATTGTTGCAGGTACACATGAATTTATTACAAAATAAGAAGTTCCTAGTGCAGGAAAAATAATAGTGATACTAGATAAAAGCAACACACTAGATTTCAACAGACAAGCACAACAAAGAGAACCATATAAAATTGTACAAGAACAAAAATATCACAAATTAAGACTCTAGGCTGCAAAAGAGGTTTATGGTGATACTTTTTGACTTTCTTTTAAAGCCTAAAGAAATTTAATATGGTTGACCGTACTTTCACCTGGTGAAAGCATAGAGGTTTTCAAAAAGTACTAAATCAAGGCCTAAAGTGATCAAATATATTTTCTCTGAAACAAATATTGGTTCAAAGGTTAATTCAGTCTCAACTTTCTTTAGCTCAAAACAGTTTCTGAAGTAATAAACAATTGAAATATCTAGTCTTTTTTGGTAGTAATTATTTTGTATGGGATTCAATCCATTAAAGATTAGATAATGAAATTCCAAGTTACTTAGAGTGTGTCAGGTAAGTATTTGATTTCAAAGCACGTGATACAAGTAGTTAGTTTGAACAGTTAGAATGATCATTCTTCAACTCGATCATCATAAAATGAGATGTATCAATGGATTACATGGTTGTAGGTATATGTCGAAAGGGAGATGCCAGTTATATGATTAAACCTAAATTTATCGATTTAGCTACGAGTGACCTTTCTTGAATACTTTCGATCGACTGAGCAGTTTGATGGAGGGCCTAGAAATATCGATTTTGAATTAGTGTTAGTCATAGATCTACTCCTTAAATGGTGGTAGCAATCTTCTTGAGATATTAAATATACTGAAGGATAGATTTAAAAATAATATTAATGACTGCATTGTGTACCTATGTTGTTTGTCTTGAAACACAGCTCAACCCATAAGATTTCTGATAAATATGGTGACCTCTGTGACAACATTTTTGAGGAAGCTTGAAGATCTTCATATGTACAAGGATGGTTGTGCACTTTACAATTCCAGATCTTTCCCCTTTTCTTTCTATTTGTTTATTGCCTTCCTTTTTTTCTTTGTTTTAATTTAGTTGTTATTTTCAGATTTTGTGGGCTTTAGCACTTTAGGCCAGCTCTTTGTGTACATTTTAGTAGTTTATAACATCTGACTCATTATTGGGTCGTTTAATTTGAAAAAACATGTACAGATCGCTCTACATGGAGTCTGGATTCATAGCCTTAAACAAGGAATGTGAGGAAGTTGAATAGCTCCAAAATTTCGTAGAAGATATTTCATTTTTGCCCAAACCAATGGCCCCTATATGCATACATTATGATAGTCAAGCTACAATAGGAGGGGTTGGGAGAGTTATGTATAACAGTAAGTCTCATCACATACAAAGAAGGCAGAACTAAGTTGTTAGACAACTACTCTCTAGTGGAATTATCATAATTGAATTTTTAAAGTCAAAAGATAATATGCCAGATCCACTTACAAAAGGCCTAAATAGAGAGGGAGTTGAGAGATCATCAATAGGAATGAGACTATGTTGGAGGACAAGTCATTGTGGTGGTAACTCTACCTAAAAGAGTGGAGATCCAAAGATCTATGTTTTAGGAGATCGAAGAAAGTCATTAATTTTCACACCTCAATTCTCATTAAAACAAACATGCACCTGATGCCCTAAAGGCACGAGAGAACCAACATATAACTTGTGCTTAATATGCATATAACTATGACAATTTTTAAGGTGTGACAAGTTCACATAAGATGAAGTGATAAGAACCAACATAGGTAGACTCAAACTTATATACCAGGCTTGCCTATTGAGGCCACCACTATAAAGACACAAGATGCAACTGAACTATATACATTAGTCTACAAAGCTTTTAAAAGATGAGAAACCTTAGTTTAGGATAGGACAAGGCCCCTCCTTACCCTTAACTATCATACAACAATATAATAGGTGCCAAAGACTTGATAAGCCCCAAATCAACATGGAGCTTCACTAATAACATCTGAGAACATGTGATCTTATTAAAAAGGTCTACTACCTGGTGTAAATGTGCTTGTAGCATCATATATAGTGTCCCCCGTGAGGAACGTCAATACGAAAAAATGTACTGAATATGTAAGGCAATAGCATAGGTACAAGGGCTCAAATGAAATCAAGTATCAATATATAAATTCATCGATCAGAATAGAAGACCACATTTGGTACTCTTATGGGACCATGTATATTACATTCTTTTCTTTACATTTCTATGCATTATAATCTTTGTAAGGCATGTGATACAAATGACCAGCTGATTAGTGGTAGAAGAGAATGACCCATGCTAGGCATTTCAACCCCTGACATGTTGTCCTCATAATTACACAAATTGGGATCGACCTATACTAAGCTTTTGCCCCTAAGATGCCATCCTTTTATACCAATTGGATTGACCCATACTAGGCATTTTCCCCTGGGCTGCCAAAAATAAATATGCAGACTGCTTCACTTAGTTTCTTTAATCTTTGAGATTGTTGTTTTGTTGGTCATAGTCATGTTTGAGATTTGGAACTACGTACCTGTAGTAGAAAACATGAGAATAATAACTTCAAGGCACTAACAATGACATAAGGAACTATGTAACATCAATACATTACTTATGATCTTAATTAGCATAATTTACTTTAATCTATTAAGAGGATAATTCATCAAGCTTGCTATTGTGAATACCATTTCTATACTAGCACAAAGGAGGATAATTATACAAATGTAGAGTAATGAACATATAATGAGGTAATTCGACACACAAGGGAGAGGGGAAAATATTATTAGTTATTTGGAGATCGTACATTGCCACTATGTTTCCTTTACTAGGAATAGAAATTAGGAAATTCACTTCATTGATATTAATCACAAATATAAGATTTCATGCCAAGGAATATGGAATTGAATAGCCTTACATACCTTATTTTTTTACCAATACAATTATCACGATTCAACCTCCCTTTTAGGTGTTAATCTACAATATAGGTCATGATTAAACTAATGTTGGACCCTAATGACATTAAGGGCATAGTAAAACAGTAGTGAAACACTTGACGGATAGTAGGCCCATACAACTGTTACACAAATGGTGAATCACCACACCCTACTTCTATACAACAATAGAACTTCATATAACTTTTGCCAAGATAACCAAGTTGTCCCCAACAACAATGTACATAAGGCAGCAACTATCAATCTCCAAAAATCCTTTAGCATAATAGGATAATATTGAACTCAAGGATTCATCACCATTCATGAGTTCTGGACAAATGCATACAAAATTGTACCCCTCCCCCCATTTTATATTTGAAGGGAGGCGAAAATGGGTAGTAGCCTTATCTTAGTTTCTGGAAATTTATCCTTTAAACTTGTACTTCAAGAACTTAAACACACCTTCAAACTTTTACTTGAAAAGGTCGAAAATATTCAAGAACCCTAAAGTGTTATAGGGTTGTTGTGTGAAGCCAAGAAAGATCAAGAGAGAAACTTACCGAATCTGAAATTTTACAAGTTAAAAATGAAGCAAAGGAACTGATCTTTAACCCTTTAAAAGAAACCTGCATTGGCCGACTTTCTTGGCTAATTTTTGGCCATAAATTGTCAAGTAGGTGACTCACCTACATGGCCTTTTAACTTGGGACATTTAGGACTTCAACACTTGTTGGACCTTGCTGCCAATTATCTCTCTAATTTACTCAATTTGGGTCATAATTAATGCAAGTATGTGGTAGTGTACTTGGCCCAATAATCTGGTCAAAAGAGTCTTCGTAGGTTATCCACCTACTTGGTTCTTTAGGTTGGTCAATAAGTCTAAGTAGGTGATACACCTACTTTTCACCTACTAGCTTAGTTAAGTCACGCAAGTAGCTCACTTATTTTATTCAATTTTCTAATATTTAATCCCTGTTTATTTAACTTAATACTTCACTTTGAACTTTAACTTCAAATGCCACCTTACTATCTCTAGTTTAAAAACTTCTATCGAGGTTAATGCAGACATATACCTACTGAA
Source organism: Solanum pinnatisectum (assembly GCA_035578085.1). Taxonomy (NCBI): domain Eukaryota; kingdom Viridiplantae; phylum Streptophyta; class Magnoliopsida; order Solanales; family Solanaceae; genus Solanum; species Solanum pinnatisectum. Next base: position 31,268,192 of record CM069080.1, on the reverse strand, counting down.
ATATGTGGGCATCACATCACCTTCCCATCTAACTTAAATCGTCACTGCTAATATAAGAAACTTGGTTCCTCACCTATACGACAATACTATGTCAAGTGTAATATGAATAGAACTAGCATATGGAGAATACGGGGTGTTACATTAATGAGGGTTCAACATTGTCAAAAATTATTTAATGGTCCATTCTCATTATGAGACAATGTTCAGTAATAAGGATTGTTAAGAATATGTATCAAGATATTGCAGAAATAAAACAGTTAGCTACTTTAACGTTTTTTTAATTATGTTATTAAAGTCCTATATGACTTGAATTTAGGAGTTAGTTCTTTTTATTTGCTATTTGAATTTTACTGATAAGTTAGTAACATATTTTCTAGTTTAGTTAGGAATTATATCTATAAATGTAAATCTCTAAATTATTGATAAAATAATTCCCTTCGACTATACTACAATATTTTTTCTCTCAAAGTGTTTCTCTATTATTTCCTCCTATTTTTGATGGTGAGAATTATCAATTAGGGGATATGAGAATGGAAACCTACCTGGAGGCTCTTGATATTTAGTGGAAGAGAAGTATAAAATAAATCTGCTGCGAAATAATCCCACTGTGGCCCAAATCAAGAGTAAAAACATCATAGAATTCATGATCGGCCATTCCATTCTTTCTTTCAGCAAGTAGGCGACGCAAATCTATGCTTTTTTCAATCGGATACCAATTGCTTGGATGCGTTTGAAAGCCTCGAGATGACTTGCACTAGGGTTGTCTTGTGTCTCCAAAACAAACGGTCCATTTATTGATGGGTGAACGACAATAGCAACTTTGTTTGTGGTTGTTTCGACAACTGTTTTCATGAAAATCATCATGCTCACATCACCAAAATAAATTTGGAATTTTCTTAAGAAAGAATATGTTGGAGATGAAACAATACGAGGAATGAAGGCATTAAATTGAATGAGAGAATTTGAATTGCAGAGGATGAACGAGTCAGAAACAATCAAGGAATACTCTGATGGATTGCTTGGTTTTGCCAACAAGGTAAGATTACTAGTAACTAAATTTAATAATACAAGAATTTTTTTAAAAGTTCTTCTTACAGTACCCGAAAGATATGAAGCATGTATAACTACCTTGGAAAAACACAAGATCTGTCCGAAATTACCTTAGCATAATTGTTAAATTCATTACGGGCATAGCAACAAAGGAGGCTTATGAGGAAAGATGGAATGGTTGAAGAAGAATTAGTAGCCAGCCACAAAACTCAAAGCAAGGGTAACTTTTTGAAATATTACCCACCTTGTCAGCACTATGGTCGAAATGGACATCCTCTATGTAAATGTTGGAAAAGACCAAATACAAAGTGCAAGATCTCCAAACAACTTTGTCATGAAGTTGTGATTTACAAAAGCAAATTTCAAAAAGATGAAATAGTTGCCGAAGTAACTACTGAAGAAGAACAATACCACTTATTTGGGCAACTTATTTTTCAACAATAAAATTTGATTTTTGGATGACCGATAGTAGTTGTACATACCACATGACATATGAAGGAAATCATTTTAAAGAGTTCGTTTCTATGAAAATAAGAAAGTCAAAATTGGGAATAATGATTGTATTCCCGCAAATGGAAAAGGGTCTGTTGCAATTAAAACAAATTTAGGTACAAAAACAATTCCAGATGTTTATTATATCCTGATATAGATAAAAATTTGTTAGTGTTGGTCAGTTAATAGAAAATGAATTTAAATTATTTTTTGCAGACAAATATTGTCGAATCTTTTATTCTACAAAGCAAGATATTTTACAAGTTGAAATGAGAGGTAACATTTTTTCATTTAATCCAAAATATGCACACAAGCCTTGTAAGACAAAAGATGAATTGGCAGATTTGTTCACAAGGTCATTTTCAGATGATACTACAATCTACAATTCATGATCCAAGGAGGAGTGTTTAAAATATGTCTCAGGATATTGCAAAATAAAATAGTTAGCTACATTTAAGGTTTTAAAATTACATTATTAGAGTCCTATGTGACTTGAATTTAGTAGTTAGTTTTGTTTATTTTTTATTTCAATTTTACTGATAAGTTAGTAACATATTTTTCTATTTTTGTTTAGGAATTATATTTATAAATGTAAGTCTCTGAATTATTAATAAAATAATTCCCTTTGGTTATACATCAATATTTTTTCTCTCAAAGTGTTTCTCTATTTTTTTCTTAATTTTCTTTTTTTTTTTAAAAAAAAAACAAGGATAAAGACATTAGGATTTTTTTAATGGTTTCTAGATTGATACAGGGTATATCAAATAATGTATCTATGGGATAACATGTTTAGAAATCACCTATGTAAGTGTGAAGTATAAGCCGCTTCAAGGAGAATCTGGTAAGGCCAGTTCTCTACCAATTTATAAATCAATACGTGTTCATGGCTAAAATGAACAAAACAATGAGAACCAAAAATAGTTCAAGGATTGATTGTGTGACTTATGTTGTCTAGGTATACACTAAAGTTCGATGATCTAAATATATCAAATCTATCCATTGACTGAGTATATCAGATATTATCCATTATGGAAAGTACAAAGGGAAACCTACTTATCTAATGCAATTAATCCTTACTTACGAGCACACAAGTTTTTAATGCATATATTTTAACAATAGTCATTCCCCATTCATGTGGAGAATTGTTGGGTTTAAGCAAAGTGTGAATGGGAAATAAGAATGAATGAGAAATTGGAAAATGTGAGGGAACCAATTTGGAGGGAAAATGAAGAGTCATTTAAAATGAAAAGTCATTTAAAATGAAAAGTCAGAAAATGAAATAGTCATTTCTCTCATATTTGTATCATAAAGTAAAAGGTTTGTCCTTATATTAGGAAACACTTTATCTCTTAAAAGGTTAAATAGAGGATGCTCCCTTGCGTTGTCGTCATTGCTCGCTCGGTCTCGACTTTGGCTTGGGCTTTGGCTTTGGCAAATGATGTGATTGATTGATAATTTAAAAAAAAAAAAATATTTAATCAAATCTCATTAATTAATTTCCTTTTTCATAAAATTAATTCATAATATTAATTAATTAACCGAATTAATTTGTATTCGTATAATGGAATTGTTTTGAAGATTTGTGTAACAGTATAATTTGATAGCCGCTCAGAAGGGACCTATTCCTTCTGAACAGACACTTATTTTTTCCAAAAGTCACCACCGTTCTGAACAGACATGTCTGTTCTGAACAAGTATGTTCATAAGTAGAGAGGATTTCTCTCAGTTTTAAAAACTAAATTTTTCTCTTCTTCTACATACATTTCTTACAAATAAAATTATCGATCGACTTATGCTGTGTTTGTGATCTCAGTGTTGTACTTTGAGATTACTGAAATTATCAAAGTTTGAGGTACCGCTACTGTAATGACCCGAGCCTACACCTTGGATGTGGCCAGCATTCGAGAACCATTGTTGGTTCCCAAGTAAACCCTCATCCTAGCTGACTACAAGTGGAAGACTAACTCAAGCATACAAAAACTTAAAACTTGAATAAAGTTCAATAACTCAAATACTCAATCTTTAAAAGGATCTGAAAACTACTTAATAGATAAACTCAGAGTTTGAAAAAAACCAACTCAAAGAAGATCCATACTGAAAACTACTCAAGTTTATCTATTTACGAAGCCTGTACTATTACGAAAGGATATCGGGACAAGACCCGCGACATCTCAAAACTACTAACTGTAAGATAAAGGTGAAGTCCTCCGAAATATGAAAAGGCTCACCGAAGTTGACTGGAATATCACATGACCTCAATGAAGCGCCTCTTGATGATCTGAAATACCTGTAACTGCATCATGAAATGATGCAAGCCAAATGGCTCAGTACATGAAATGTACGAGCATGCAAGGGGAATTCTAAAGCATAACATAACCTCGAACTTGATAAAAAGGAAACATACTTACCTCTTCTCAACTCACTCAACTAAACTCAACTCAAGAATAAGATACTCAAATCAAAGATATGATACTCAAGGAAAAGAAATAATAAAAGATGAAATATTTATAAAACTTTTAAAAACACTAGATAATAACTCAAATGTATTGAAGAATACAATAATAACTCAATTTATATATAAAAATACAATATAACTCTGTGGGAAATTCTCTAACCGACAACCATCACTATGAGCTATGTGATTATTCAGCATCTAGCCCACGCTGCCAGAACTATCCTATAATTTGTCGGGCTATAAAACCTACTACTAAGTGGATTCACTAGTCTATGCTAAAAGCATTAAGGAATCATCTAACAAGTATGACCCTTTCTACCCATGTTAGCTACATGGTTTATGGGGGTTGTGAGTTGTTAGAACTCTCCCCCATATCGGTGCTCAATACTACTCCCAAAATATAACTAGCTTATATGTTTAAAAACATAACTCTTTCGGTGTTTTGAGATTATTACTCAAAAATATTTCTCTTAAAAGAGATGGTACTCAAATTGCTCAAAACTCTTTTGAAAATCTTAGTTTCCTCTCATCTTAAATGTAAAAACATTTACTGTTGGGAATACTTAATTTCCATATATCATTTTAAAGAAAATGAAATCACTCTTCCTCAACTCAGTGCTCAAGTGTTTAAAACAAGTTTAAAAACAATTTGTAAAAAGACTTCTTAAATAGGGTTTATGCCGAATTATGGACATGAACGACTCAATTCAAGGTTTTCAATAACCATGCATAGAACTCAATACTTGGAACTCAACAACTCTAGAACTCAAGGAGTCAATGATACTATTCATCTCAAGAATGCTCGACTCGGAGGGTTCATGCGGAATTATGGGCATGAACTACTCAACTCAACGACTTAATAATACCTCTCATCTCAAGACTGCTCAACTCATAGGGTTCATGCGAAATTATGGGCATGAACTACTCAACTCAAGGACCTTCATGGATAACATGTAGCAGCCCATGATTAGGAATATAATCCCAAAATGATTAGGAACTCAATACTCAATATTACTCCTCTCAAAGATACTCAACTAATAGAGTTCATGCAGAATTTATGGGCATGAATGACTTGTCTCAAGGTTCTAAATAACAATATGGAACTCATGTATACGGCTCTTCTCATTCTCATACTTACTTTCTCAATACTCAATTTAAAACTCAAGTGTGCACTTTGAAAAACTTCTCAAGATTTATAACTGTAAATAGGGTTTATTCTGAATTATAAACATGGACAAATCAACTCAAGGATCTCTATAAAAATATATAAACTCAATTATTAGGAATAGAATTTTTAAATGAAACATGAACTCAAGAAATCAAAATCAACTTATCTCAAGAATACTCAAATGTAGGGAAAGAATCCTAGATTACTCTTTTACTAATCTGAATGTAGATTTAGGGTGTAAGGACGAACTAGTCCAACACTATGATAGTCTTACATACCTGGAAGAACAAGGTTCTTGAAGAATCTTGAAGAAGAACTTGATTTGAAGCCTTGAAACCCTAGTTTGAAGGTAAATGATCAACAAAACCTTTCTTGAGATTCTTGAATTAGTTTCTTGAAATCCCTATGAAAAAGAATTATGATTTTCATTAGTGATTCATAATTGTATGGAGGAATTTGAGTTGAAAAGAATTGAATTCTTAGAGAAAGACTTACCTTGAAGAAGATTCTTGAAAAAGATTGAAGGAATCTTGAATGGAGTCTTCTACTTTGATTTTTCTTTAGGGTTTTGCCCTAGGGTTTGAGATAGGAGAATGATGGATTAAAAGATGAAAATCTAATTGTTTTGAGCCTTTTATTAGTCAAGAAATTCATTTAGGATTTTCTTGGAGGTAAAAAGACAAAAATGATCTTTTTTAATGTTTTCCTATCGGCTAATTCGTAACAACACTATATCAGGTTACTAAAATAGTCATAACTTTTTACTCAGAAATTGGATTGAAGCAAAATTGGTGGTGTTGGAAAGTAGATTCAAATACCTTTAATTGGATAGGCTATGGGCCACATAACACATCATATTCTAAGAGATATGGTCGTTTGAAGTTGACCCAAGTAGAATCTTACATCAAAACTTTATCCATAAGGAAACTTCAAGAACACTTATCAAGAACTCATCAATAAATTAAATTGCTCAATATCTATGGATAGATACACAAAAGAAACTCATGATTGGCATGTGGGTGAACAAATCCAACATTATGGAATCATGCATACCTCAAAGAACTAGGTTCTTGGCAAAATCTTGAATTTCTTGAACGAACGCTTGAACTTTAAACTTTTTCTCCTCTTGAATCTTCTCTCTAAAACCCTAAGCACGTTTGGGGATGAATGAAACTGATTCTAATTAGTTTATACCCATAATTAGGTGTAATTCGCATTTAGAATAAGTGGTGGTAAGGAGAAGTCTAAAATACCCCTCATATTTTCAGGTAACTTTCCTTAAATGGACCGCCTGAATTTAAAAGGGCATATCTCCCTCATACAAGCTTGAAAATTAGCAAACTCAGTGGCATTGGAAAGAGGACTCAGATATCTTTCATTTGATATCTTGTGGCTCTTCTAACTCATCATGTACTGAATGTTATGGTCATTTGAAGTTGACCCAAAACTTTAAAAAACTAAGGAATGACTTGAATGAATTCTCTTTAATTCCTTTTGGAACTCAAGGTGCTATATCTAGTGACCTGACCTTAATACTTAGGAAATTTTAAATTCCTTGGTAAAATCCTACTCACAACGAAGAAGGGTTCGAGTCTTAGCTCAAAAAATTTCCGAGGTCTTACAACTACTTCTTTAAGGCTTAATCCATTTTATCTTGGGAGAAATTAATCTACAACCTTGGGTACTTGAGAGGTTTAAATTTCTTAAGGACACAGTGTATTTTGTGTACTTGAATCACTTTATTTTAGGTTTTCTTCTATTTTCATCTTTATGGTTTTTGTTTTAATAACCTCAGTACAAGAGATAACAATATTTATGGCAAAACTTTCTTCTTCACATTGCATGAATCTAAAAAGAACTGTAAATCGTCGTATAATTTGTTTTTAATATTTAATTTTCTAGAAATACCCTATGTTAAGGGCATTGTGATGTCAATTAATTTTATTTCTTGAGTTTATCTTAAATTTATGCATTTTTTACAAGGTATTGTCTCCTCCTCCTCCTCCTCCTCCTCCTCTTCTTCTTCTGAAGCATGTAAGGGTCTACTAGTAGTTGCTTTGTTTGTTTGATCGACCATCTTCTTTGGAGTATTAGTTGTGTTTTTTATATGTGCCACTGTCTTAGAATTTTTCTTCTCATTCTCTTCACACTAACACGATTAAAAGACTTCGAAATCCTTAAACAAGAAATGAAACCCCTCTTAGATATCAATTTATTAATGGTTACTTGTGTTACCTATTGTGTTGCTGTCAAAGCATCAAACTTTGAAATCTCACAAGCACAGAAAGTAACCTTAAAGATATTGGCATCAACAATGAATATCTACTAAATATATATGGCGTATCTTCAAGACTTTGAATATCCTCACCAACTAGAGTATATCTACCCCCACTTGCATTACCACATCAAACACTTACCACAACTTTATTAATAGCATTAGAAACAATATAATCCTTTTCAATCTCCAGCCAATCCTTTTTAAAGGCCATCACTCTGATTAATTTTTTCTTTGACTTATCAATATTTTAGACTGAGCAAGATTTCAATGGCTCAATTTGGATATGAAATTTCCTCTCCAACTCTCTTTTTGTAAAAATAATTTATGACTGCATAATTTATAAATCAAAAATAAATATATCAAAATAGTGCTAAATCAAGAGAATCAACAATCGATTAAAAAAATTGTTGCATTAAATTCAGAAACATGTTATTATATAAATAAAAAATATATATAGAAACTAGTTAACTTTTTCAAATAACTTCTAAATGTAAAATTTGTTCCAACATATTCGGATCTTATTTATAAAAATTATTTCTACAAGAACTCATGACTAAGGTTGTTCATGGTTATGCCTAAAAAGACTACACCGAACCGTAATCCAAACCAAACCAATTAAAAGAATCAATATTTGGTTTGGTTTTATATTTTGAAAAGCGATACTATTTGGATTGGTGTCGATTTTACTAAAAAATATAGCAAAAATAACCAAACCGAACCAATATATATATATATATATATATATATATATATATATATATATATATATATATATAATATAAAAAAAAAAAATAAAAATATTTTGTTAAATTTTTATTAACATAAGTCTTTAACTTTACTAGTTTCTCAAGCCCAACACTACAATTTTAGCCCAACTATTAAACCCTAAGTCCAAGTCCATCAATATCCATTACTTTAATCTTTACCTACCCTATCTCACATCAGTTAGTCATGCTTTTTCTTTTCTTTAAGGAATTTTCTAAAGTGTCTTTTCTTCGCAAACTCTCAACCAACTCTCTTCATTTTCTTCAATCCTCAACTTCAAAAGGTTTGCCTTTTTAATATTTATTTTTTAAAAAAAGTATTTGCTAATCTTGATCTCGAGGAGTGCATGGCTTGAAAATTAAGAAATTCTTTTACATTTTTTTCTATTCGAATTTCAGATGAAACACCCATTAGAGGTTTTAAGATTTGGAAGTTCAACCTCAAGTAGAAGGAACTACAACTAATGAAACTCATCCAAAAGTTAATGTTTCTAATTCTTCTTTTGTGAACAGTCCTTCTAGTAAATGGAAAAAACCTTGTGTAGTCAAGACCTTTGTTCTAGGAGAAGTGATAGAAAAAATCTGAAGTTTGGGATCATTATTTAGACTTTTCTTGGGTTAGTGAGGAAAAAGTCTAAGTACTACTTCAAACACTTTGCTTGGGTTAGTAGAAATGAGACTTCTAATCTGTTGGGACATTTACTTACTAACTATTTGAAATACCCTTTCAAATCTATTGATAAAAAGCAAAAAACTATTAAACCTATTAAAAGAGAGCGACAAGTAGATTTGGAGAAGGTTGTTTATAATGTCCCTGAAGGAAGATGGTCATTGCTGAGTTTATTAAAACTGATGAACAACCACTTAGAGTCGTTGTTGGCAAAGACTTTAAGAGACGAATGCTGCTTATTTGCCTAATTATGAGTTACTATCTCATATTAATGTTTTGATACATTGTTTAAGAATTTATCAAGAAGAGAAACAAAATATTAAAGTCTTATTAAAGGTCAGTGTATTTGTATTACTAGTGACACATGGACTTCACTCAAAAATTTTACTTATATGCTTATTACTACCCACTGGATTGATATTGAGTGAAAGTTAAAAGAAAACAAATTGCAATTTTTCAAACTCCATGTCATAGGAGTTAGACTATTGAAAAATCCATTGAATCTTGTTTTTTAGATTGGTGAATAGAGAACCTACTTACAGTGACAATTGATAGTGCATCAGCTAATGATGCACCAATCACAAACTTGAAAGGGAGAATTAGTTATTGAAAAGGTTTTATCATAGAAAATAATTGTTTATATGTTAAGTTATGTCATGACCCAAAAACGGGTATGATAGCACCTAACTTATCCCACCAAGACAGGTCATCCTAAAATCAACTAAAGTAGCAAATGTAGAAGTAAAGTAGAATAAAAAACTAATATAATATTAATAACATAGAAAGACATATCATAACTCAATAATTTCCCAAAAATCTTGTGTTACATGTACAAACGTCTAAAGTATTACAATAGATTTAAAAGAAATACAAGTTCGAATGTTAGTGTTTCTAGAATAGTGATAGAGACATAGCTGCTTGTTATCTGGGTGGAAACCTCTGACTCTTTCATTATGTTTAGTTCTATTCTAGAAACAAAGATATTCAAACTTGTATTTCTTTTGAACCAATTCTAATACTTAGAGATTTGTACATATGACACCAAGTTTTGGGGATAAATGGAGTTATATTATATTTTTGCATGTTTGTATTATATTTTGTTCCTTATTTAATTTAGGCTTCTGTATTTACCTTAGCCTATTTGGATTTAGGCTAACCTATTTTGGTGGGAGAAGACATGTGACATCACACTCGATTCTTGTCTCGTGACAAATGGTATTAGAGCCCAAGTTTCATAGGTCTCATGTGCGTACAAGCCAAGTCTAGTAGAGTCTTGAGGATACGTGTGGAGAGAAAGAGAGATGATTACAGACTTTGGAAATTATTTCAGTTTTATGTAGTATCTCTACTACCTATTTTACCACAATTTCTTATGATTCTACTTTCAGCCTTATATCAATATATACTTATTCATACTAACGTCCTATTGTCTGGGGATATTACATTTTGTATTGTAGGTTCAGACAAATGTTCTGGTCAACCTTTGCAATAAGAATATTATCTCATTTGATGATTGATAAGCGTTATTCTTCCTGAGTTGTTGGTTGTCTATAAGTTTTGCATACTTGAGTTTTTTGTGTATAGTTTTTGAGTATTGTCGATGTCATGACCCAAAGTGATTCATGAGTGATAATCACACCTAACCTTCTAGGTGGGTGAACCAATTAATTTAAACCCCAACTTATATTAATTGTCCAACTTATGAAATACAACCATAATTCAGAAACTCAAATCTTATGAATGTAAGAAAAGAAAATCCATTAGAGTCTATTACATATCATTTACAAAACCTGAAAGTCATCACATCAAGGACATATGTAACACCTCAGATTCAAAAAGGTAGAAAAGTCAGTATTTTTTCAAAAATCTAGTGCCAGAACTGGCAAACATCAGTGATAATCCGTCATCTGATACATGGACCATAGGTGAGCCCGTGGATTGTCAAGTTCTTTAAAATGTCAAGTTTTGATACTTTTTCAATGGTTCACCAGGACGGTCCGTCATTCAATGTGTGAGTCGTAAATAGGTTCCATTGGTGAGTCCTATACTTAGAGAAATTTCAAGGTTGAAAGTCAAAACCCATAGTCTGTTGTTGGGATGACGTCCCATGGGTGGGTCCCATCATTTGAGGTCCAAAGACACTAGTCTCTGAAGTCATCGATGCCCAACCAAGATGGTCTGTGAGTTGATCGATGGACCATAGGTCGGGGTCGTCGGTGAGCTCGACAGTTATTTTCTTAAAGGCTTATGGGGCTTTTCCTAATTATTTTAGACTATGCCATTTTACCCTTCACCTAAAGCCCTATATAAGTGTTTTAACCCCCAAATTTCCCCAATTGATATCATTCTTTCAAATTCCTAAAAGAAGAACAACTCTTCATCTCCAAAATATTTTCTCTCTAGAAAGCTTGAAGAAGAAGGAGTCAACCTAGGATTTCAAGTCAAGTCTCCAATTCCACCATTGAAGGAAAGATTTTTTCATTTAGGTATGATAGTCTTCATTCATGGGTCCTTTTTATCCATAAAGTCCCCAATTCTCCAATTTGAAAAGCTGGAATACCCCAATTAAGCTACGGTTTTCTTCCATGTCATAGGTTCTCTAAAATATTGATTTACTTAATTTTCTTATGATCTATGAAGTATGAATTGAGATAATTACATGATTTTATGATGAATTCTCATGAACTCATGCCTAACCCATGTTTTTTAGATTATGATGATTGGAAGTGGTTCTGAATTATGAAAGGAGAATTATGGAATTGTGCATGTTCTCGTGAAATTGATGTAAATGTTTTAAGGATGCTTTGAGAGTGATGAATCAATGTTGTTGTTGTTGTGTTGTGAAAGGTTTTCTAACATAAAGGATTCTAAGGTTGAAAGGTCTTCTCACCTAAAATAAATCAAAGTTAAGGAGCTATTCTAATGAAAACTAGCTTGGATTGGTAGTCTTAATGGTACCTTTCTATGGATGACTCATGACTTAGCTTGGATTGGCAATATGATGTTCCCTTCTATGGAAGATGAAGACAAGTTAAGAAAACGACTATTCCATGGGATTTACGCTTAGCACCGAGAAGACATTGAGATGGAAGTTCTCTCGTTAGTAGAGGTCGGGTTTCTAGTAGTAATCTCTTTATCCCATACCTATGTTCCCCCATAGGATGATTGTCTCAGATAGACATTAGCTAGTGGATCCACATAAAGTAGAAGTTCATCATCTTACCTTTGCAAGTAGGACACCCCTTTTCGGTGTGGGGAAGACACCAGATTCCATATTGATAGCTCACATGGTCTTATATGTCGGTTAAAGTTAAATCTCCCACAATAATGAATTAAGGTTACTTCAACAAGTATCTCACAAATGTTTTAAAGATGCAACTTGCATTGACCATGTTTTTTATGACTTATGTTGTTTAAATCTTTTACCTCATGTTTTAGTTTGGTCATTGCATGTTTATGAAAATGTCCCCTTTTAAGCATATTTTGAATATTTTATGCACGGCTCTCATACTTGGTGCATTTTTGTACTAACTCATACTCTTGCCTACATTGTATCTCTAATGTAGGGTCTGACGCTCCAGGTTCAAACTTTTGTGGCTAGGGATCGCTAGTAGAGACTTGAAGAATGGTGAGTCCTCATACATTTAAGAACCAAGCCTTTATTTCATTATGTCATTTTATTTTAGTTTTGGGTTAATGTACATGTTACATCCCGAGCACTTCTTATGTACTAGATGGACTTGAAACGATATTTACACTTCCACTTCATTTTATAAACTCTTTTATGTTGAAACTATCTTTTGAATCATATACTTCTATTGTCTTTTATGAAGAAATCTAAGTGGCTTGTATGAGGCCTTTCGGGGTCTTATATGCCATGCTACACCCAGGGGCTACCTTGGGTCGTGACAAACTTGGTATCAAAGCACAAGGTTTAGAAAGGTCATAGGAAATCTCATAAGCCATGTTGACTAGAGTCTTGTTCATGAGTGTGAAACGTGCCACACTTATGAAGTTAGAGGCTACAAGATATTTAGGAAACTCCACTTCTTTCATTAATCTATTGTCCTGCGATAGAGTTCAACTCTATAATGTATCTCTCTTAATCCTTACCTGATGCTCTATAGGATATGGCTACTCAAAGCACTTATGCTAGATGGAATGTGGGAGAGAGTGTGGAAGGAGAAACTCTTCCTTAAGTATTGGCTCAAGCCATGACGGCCTAAGCCAATAGAGAGGTTGTAGTTCCCATGAACTCAAATGTGGGTATGGAGGCATCTAGAGTTAAGGATTTCACTAGAATGAATCCACTATAATTTCATGGTTCTAAGGTTGAGGAATCAAGAATTCATTGATGACGCTTACAAGGTGTTGACGCTCATGGGAGTGACGCCAATGCAAAAGGCGAAATTGGCTGCTTATCAACTTAAGGGTTGTAGAAGGAATAGCTCACTGTAGAATCTGATGTGTTGGAGATTTTCTAGAGTTGGGGGCAAGTCAAAATTGTTTGTACACTCATTGTATTCCACAAAATAAACATACAAGTTGGGGTCAGGGGTCAAGGGAACATGTACAGAGTAGATATCATCGGCCAACTAAAAATAGAAACTAATATGCATATAGTAATAACATAAAATCAATTGTAGCACTTAGAGGAAAGAAAAAAATGAAACATAAACAAGTGATGACAGCAACAAAGCAAGTACATAATTAGCCAACAATATCAACAATACACATGAGGACTCAGGCCTCCACATTACACTCTTTTGGGATATAGGTTCTTTAAAAGTGAGTATATTAAGTTATTTTGATATGTTTTCCATTGATCTTACCGCATCGGAACGTGACACCCGATCCAAATATATTGTGTCGGCTCGTGGCCCCTAATCCAACAATATAGTTAATTAGTCATTCTTTATCATGTATTTCCACTTCATTAATAATATTTCATCAAGCCTTATATATTCAAGGCATCATGTTGATAGAGTAAGTTTATGATTATGGATTTCGATGTCTTGGGATTACAGATCAATCACAACAACATATAAATCATATAAACGACAACAATTAAGTAAGTTAAAAGCTTCACAATATTACTCAATGACTATCAATTACTATTAAGAGTCTCTCTATCACATAGAATAAACCATAGCCTATATCAACCGAAGAATCAAAGTCAAGCAAGCTAATTCACTAATTTTTTTCCTTTCTTCAATGTCTTAGAACATTTCCAATCTATCAAGTATCCATAATTTGTAAGTAAACGAGTCCATAAACATCTATGCTGTTATACTTCTAGCCTAGATCCCAAAACTCATAGAGCACAAAACTATAATAAAGTTCCTAAATGCAAACTTATATGTCAAGTCTATTTCTTAAATTTCGAGCCTAGGGTTAAGTCTCAATTCTTCAAATATCATGAATCTAATGGTATTCATATAATATAATACATCTAATATATATATATATATATATGTATGTATGTATATATATATATATATATATATATATATATATATATAGAGAGAGAGAGAGAGAGAGAGAGAGAGAGAGAGAGAAGTTACATGCGATATTCAAGAGATATTCCCAACTAAAATGCTAAAACATAAAAAATGTACTAATTTAGTAGGAATTTGACAGCCCACCCAACAATGAGTTTTGCTTAATTATTATATCATCATTATTCCATAAGTTAATCCATTATTTCTTATCCCCCTAATATACAGAACCAACAAACGTTACAGCAACATATGTCAGCATTCTCAATTTCTAACTTCTTATCCAACTCCAATAATATAATAAAAATTGTAATTGTATCTCCACCTATTCACTATATATTAGCTATAAAAAGATTAAAGGCTAACTTTTAATTATTTTCTTACCTGACCATGAAGTATGAGGTGTCCGTCTTCCTCTCGTCTAAGGATATTAGTCACTCTAGGTTTATGTTATAATTAAAAGAATAATAACCTTCTTTAACTTATTTCAACAAACGAGTAAGGTGGTATAGGATATAAATAAATTATGGATTTGACCCATTAACCACCAACTAAATTAATTATCTAAAAATTACTTATTTAATAAATACTGACTAAATAACTGTAGTTAAATTAATAGTGCAAAATTACCATTTAAATTCTTACAGAGAGGGTCAAAATAGTTGTAGTGCTCAAAATGACCTAACAAGTCGTTACATCAGATTCCGATTTACCCACCGTTCGTCCCTGAACTATCAAAATAAAAATGGGGGAGAGTACTTGAATGGACGAAAAGTGTGGATATCTTTTGTGCATATTAGTCTCAGTCTCCCAAGTTAACTCTACAACCAACCAATATTTTCACTGGACCTTCATAGATGCAATCTTCTGTTACTTCAACTTTCGAACCTCCCTATCTGGAATAGCTACAAGCTCCTCCTCATAATGCGTAATCTCAAAAAACAGCACTGAATCTCAACGAAAAATGTAGTTTCCATCACTACAATATTTCTTCAACATAAATACATGAAATACTGGGTGTATTATGAACAATATTGGAGGCAAAACCAATTCTTAGGTGTCACGACCCGAGACTATACCCCGGAAGCGACACGGCGTACTCGACCTCGAAGGGGTCTTATACAAGCCTCATAGCATTCATTCATTGCATAGGTAATAAAAATAGTGCAGAATTAAAACTTTTCTTAATAAAACCGACAATCAAAAGTCATTAATAAAGCAACGGACTACTAGAGTCTCACTTGTCCATCTTAGACAAAACTTTAAACAAGATAGGGTCACGGCCCTTTACAATCGAAGTCTAAACAATAGTCTTAAAACATTAAAGCACTAGAAACATTAAAAGTCCTAGTCCTCGATCTATGAGGACATACCAAAAGATGTCTTGGAAGAAGTCTAATCCAAGCTCCAACTAGAGAGATAGTCAATTACCGCAACCTACACTTGTAGTAAAACATAGAAGAAGAATGGGTTAGCACAATTAAGTACTAAGTATGATAGCCATGCAAAAACATGCTTAAAAAGGACATTTGATTTGAAAGTCATGCTTTTATGCCATTTTGATAAAGCATCATGAAAATGAGTAAAAGAGGCATAATATAAGTTTCAACCAACATGCAAGTTATTATCCACATTAGAACATAATCAGCCTTATAACCCATAACCTTTTCTTTGAGCCTTCGGCTCAAGTAACCCTCATAATATACCTTGTGCAATGTATGGATAGCATCCCATTCCACCATACACACCAAGGTACTACATTAAGGTCACCAAAAGTGAACTTACCATTCATCCTTTCCACCTTTACACAATAAAGCATATAAGCAACATAAACATCACATGAATCACATTATCACATTAAGACCAACATCTAAGACTACTCTAAGTCATACTTGTGCAATGTGCAAGTAGCATCCCATACTACTACTCATACTAAGTACTCCTTTGAAGTCACAATAGACAAGGCACATCCATATACAACAAGTCATAGCAAGGAAGTAACTCATGATATAATCCAGGTATAACATGCATCTTTACATTTAAACATATAAGAGTCAACATTATTCATTAGCTTCATTACATTAAGAGCACCTTTATTCATTAAACATTAGATCACCATTCTCATAAATGTCATTATAAGAGCCCAATCATTTCATTAACATTATAAAGAGCACACCATAACCTCCCTCAAATGCCTACTTGTGCAATGCATAGGTGGCGTCCCATTCCACCACCCACACTAAGTAGTACATCCTTAAGAGGTCATAGTTCATTAACATTCTTTGTAGGGGTAAGCCTTAACCGACATAGACCATGAGAGCTTGACATGGAATCCCGGTGTCACCCTCACCGGATAAAGGATTCCTACTTGCCTAAGGTAGGACCATTGTTCTTTAGCTTAAGTAGATCCACTAGCTAGACCTATGTGGGCACATAGTTATGGGATAGGGATATTGCTACTAGATACCCCGCCTCAACTCACGGATGAGCATCCATCTCAAGAGATTGATACTAAGTACCCCACCTCAACTCACGAATGAGCACCCATCTCAACCATATCCTCTCGGTGCTTAGCATTATTCCCCCACAAAGTACATTACGTTCATTACATTAGTTCATTATGGGATAAGGGATTGTTACTAAACACTCTGCCTCACCTCCCGGATGAGCATCCACCCCAAACCCAAAATTCATTCATTCATTGGAAAGCTCATAGATTCAAAGATGAGAATAGCCTTTCACCTAAGAATCTCCTTATTGTGAGAATGTCCTTGCACAACTAGTATTATCGTTCATTAGAGTACAATTGAGAATAGCCTTTCAATAAGTACTTCATTATTAACATTATCTTTGAACTTCATTCATTCTTCATTCAAGTGTTTGTGTGTGTGTGAGAATAGCCTTTCACATACCATCATCATTCACAAGTATTAATAGAGAGATAACATTCAATCCCAAAACAATTAACTTCTAAACATGATCATCATTCATCCATTTAGATCACACACATGCTTCACATTATAATCATACATTAGCCTCCACATGTAGGGTACAAGGAATATATCCATCAATTTAATACCACAATATACAAAGTAAGTAAGCACATCCACCTTTCAAGTGGATCAATAGTTCAAGCACAATTCTACTTCAACATGTAATTTAGCCATAACTTGCCCTTTCAAGGCCATGCTCACAAATCATCAACAAACCTTCAATTTATCATAACTAAGACACACATAATGATGCAATTCAATAACCCAAAGCAATTTAGACAAGTTCCATTCACAAGCCTTCATAATCATCAAACCTACTTCGTAAAGGTACAATTTAGAAATTGAGAGAAATCATGGGTTCATAGAGTGTTTTCATCATAAATCACCAATTAAACAATAATACCATCATAATTTGTCATTAGAAACCCTTTGAAATCATTTGATGAAAGAACCCATGAGATTGAGTAAAACCCTAGATTTTCATGATTTGAAATCACCTTTGAATTGGCTCCTTGAATGAAAAATTAGAGAAGGATCAAGACCACCATACCTTTACTAAGAATCCCCGAGCAATTTGAGGAATAACCACCTTGGAATCACCAAACCCTAGCTTCAATGGCTCCCTTTTTCTTCTTCTCTAATGGAGGATTTCTAGTGAGAGAAATATTTAAGAGGAGATGGGTTTTCTTTTGATTCTATTTGGAGTGACTTAAATGAAATCATTTAGGTCTAAAAAGGCTTTATAGTTGCTAGAAAAGGAATAGAATAAGGTGGACTCAACTTAGGAAAAGAACTAAGGTCCCTTAAAGTTAACAACTTAAAAATCTGCCCCTTGCCGTCTAAGCTCGCCCTTTGGACACTTAGGCTCGCCAAGTGCACTGGGCGACTCGCCAAGTGCACCCTTGGCTTGCCCAAATTTCCAGTGAGCTCACTAATTTGGGCAGTCCACTTGGCGGACTAGAGGGGAAATGGGCGACACGCCAAGCTAGTTGGCGAACTTGGAGTTAGCTCGCCCTTTAGTCCAGCACCTAGGCCAAAAAGGCAGTCCACTAGGTGAGAACAGAGCCCAAGGGCAACTCACCCAACCCCTTAGGTGATCAAGCAGCCCCCATCGCCAAAAGGTCCACCAAAGAACAAGGTTTCTTTCACCCTATCTTGCTAGCCTAGGCCCTTGCTTTGACCCTAGACTTCCACCTTGCTCCACTTAGGTTCTAAAATATCCTAGACATCAACCTAATGTCACACTAACCCATACCTTAAGGCACTAGTCCAACCTATCATTTTCTGAGTCGTTACATTAGGCCACTTCTCCCTCACGCTTAAAAAATTCAAATGGAATAATATACCTCGAACTACGCTTACCTCATATACCAAACCTCATCAAACCCTTCATGGGTGAAACCTTTAGCAACACTTTCTCTCCCTCTATAAACTGCAAGTCCCTCACCTTCCGGTATGCATACTCTTTATGGCCTGCTCTGCTGCTAGAACCTTCTCCTGAATGTATTTCACCTTCTCTAATAATTCCCTTAGAAGATCAGTACCCTAAGGTCTCATCTCAAATGCATCAAACCAACAAATAGGATACCTATATCTCCTTTTATACAATGCCTCAAATGGAACCGTATCAATACTCGAGTGATTGTTATTGTTGTACGACAACTCTTTCTAGGGTAAGAACTGATCTCAATGACCACCAAAATCTATCACACAAGCATAGACCAAATCCTCCAGGACTTGAATTGTTTGCTTGGATTGACCATTGGTCTTAATGTGAAATTTGGTACTGAGATCCAATATAGTACCTAACTCAGCTTGCAAGGTCCTCTAAAAGTTAAAATTAAACTTTGTATCTCTATTTGAATGATGGAAATTGAAACTCTATGCAATCGAACAATCTGGAAGATTGATATAGAGTTTGGCTAACTTCTCTACCTTATATGTCATCTTGACCAGAATAAAGTGAGAAGACTTAGTTAACGTCAACAATTACCCATACTGAATCAAACTTACCCAATGTATTTGGAAGACCAACAACAAAGTCCATTGAATTGATTTCCCACTTCCATTCAAGAATGGGAATACTCTGAAGTGTCCCTCTAGGCCTCTAGTGCTCATTCATTACCTGCTGACAAATGCAACAAAATTAACAATATCACACTTTATTCTAGTCGACCAATAATTTTTACTCAGATCATGATACATCTCAGTTGAACTAGATGTATAAAATGCCTCAAAATGTGAGCCTTCACAAGAATAGTCTAAGTCAAATCATCAACACGGGGCACACATACCCGCCCCTTAACCCTCAAGACATATTTCTCATAAATCATAGCCTCTTTGTCCTCTCCCTGTAAGACCATACAATGAATCAGGCTCAGCTTCTCATCATCAAATTGTTTTCCTTTAATTTTGTCAATAAAAGAAGATCTAGCCTCGATGTGGGCAAAAAATCCTCCTTTGTTAGTTACTTCCAGCCTTGATAGCGCTCAAACTACTCTTCAAAACCAATTAAAATAGTAAGGGGGTTGTCTTCAATAAAGATACCCAACGAAGACTTAGGGTCGAATCCCACAGAGAATGATATAGGGCTAGGAATTATATCAGGAAATTTGGGATGTAAGTTCGCTCATTTACAACAATTAAACAAGTGGGTGGATCTTTCCACCAAATTTAATAAAAGGATTTTGATGTCACAAGTCACAATCAAACCAAGGTTTTAAAAATTCAACTATGTAACAAGTAATCTAGGGGTGACAGGATTGGAAATAGATGTCACATAGGGTAATTGTCTTGCTCTATAGTGATGAACATTCATGCATAGGTTGGATCACCTTGAATTATACTAATCTTCTTTCAATCTCATAGTGGCATATCATAAAATCTCCTTTTGGTCTCATCTATGTGTTGTATTGAACAACCCAATATGTTACACTATTCTCTCTTTCGATGCATCAATACAACAAATAGAACCGACCCATAACCTCTATTTTCAAGCAAGTTACATACATCAAACCTAAATTACAAGTATCAAACTAATTACCCACTCCAATCAATCTCTTTTGAGCATTAATCAGAGATCAGAAATAGGAATTAAGTTTGCAACCTTAACCCATAAGTTAACCACATGCTAATTAGCCCAAATCCATGCACGAAAAGCAACAAAATAGACCATAACACAATACCCACTGCATTAAATCAATGCCCAACCCAATAATTGCACCCCTAGATCTTGGGGTTTTAGCCACCCCTTATGAAGAGTAAAGAAATTATACCTTTCATGAAAGAAACCATGGGTAACATGAAATTAAGCAATTATAACAAACCACTTTAAATCCAACTTCAATTTATCAATTTTAAGAACAAAGTTAAAAAAACGCCAAAAACTAGAAAGCGTTCTTCACATGGTAAAGTTTTCTTTCTCTCACTCTTGTTCAAAGCATTAGAATTTTAGAACCTTTTTCGAACTCTTTGCTTTCTCTTTCCTTAGGACTATTTGTACTTTCCCCAAAATTTGGCCCAAAACTCAATGTGTAACCCATTGGGCGACATTAGTTGGGCTCATGATAACAATGGGTGGATCGCCAACTACTCCTCAGTTCGCTTTTTTCTTTCTCTAGGCTTCAAGTGTTTGAACCTCAACCGGCAAGCTCATTCGAGTCTTCCTTTCACACTCGCTGAATCATCGAGTACCATGTTTGCCTTTAAAGCCTTCAATTTTTCTCCTCGTACTGCTACCTTCGGCGATGGACAACATATTCGCCTTTCTCATTCGGCACATCACAATTTCCCTTTTTATTTGTTAAGCTACCTCAATAAAATTCAAGTGTTATACACTTTTACTTTAGGCGAGGTCAGTCTCATTGGGCGCTCCACCCTTCTTCCTAGGTGATCAACAGTATGGAGTTTACACTTCTTTTCATATTTTTGGTCATTCTTTCAAACATCCATCCTTTCCTTGTCCTTTAGCCTTCATAGCTACAAATAACCACAACATCATTAGAATAGGACATAATTAGGAATTAAGGACACTAATTATTGAGCTAAATTGGCCTCAAATAAATGTAAATCTACCACTCATCAACACCCCCAACTTAAACTTTTGCTTGTCCTCAATTAAATCAAGAGCACAATCAACTCAACAAGGGTGTCTACAATAGTACACAATGAGAGTTAACATGTGAGTACCATTACAAGACTACTCTCAACAACATGCTGCACTTAATCATGATCTACAAGCTTCAAATAATGACTAGCTGGTCACAACACAAGCTCAAACTCACTATTGTTTCTTTTCTAATGTAGGGTCATGTTTTAACAAATGCATTCAAGTGCCCTCAAATCAAAAACAATTTCATGCTCTCACAAAACAAATCAATAAAGAAGGAAGGAAGGAATCAATACAACTATCACTCTCCCAAAAAAATACATGCAACCTTCATCCCATAGGTTTGCCCATATGTTTCAATCATCACACAATCTAGTTCATGAAAGATTGCAAGGGTCTTTTAGGCTTGTAATAGGTCTAAGGGTTAAAGGTATGGTAAATTTGGCTAAGTGACTTCACCTTTTCAAAGCATTGTTGCAATCATCTTCACCTCTTCTCAAGTTCTTTTCATTATTTTTCATTTGAGAAATCAAACTTTCATTTTTCAATCACTTTATTTGGATCCCCTTTTTATTTCATCAAAATCTCTTTTTTGCATTTCAATAATTCAAATGTTTTTCTTCATACACACTTGTTTTATAAGGAGGGGTTCCATCTTTTTGTAACAAACTTTAAAGTTGAATCTCATTTCATCTTTTTTGCCTTTCACATGGCTTACATTCCTCCTTTCTTTCCACACCCTCAACTTAGACTTTTGGTCTAAGTTGGCTATTGAATCATACCTATTCTTCAAAAAGGATTTTTGGATGAGAAGTTAGGGACAATCTGGCTCAAGAGGTTTCAATATGTATGGTTGTCAACAAATGGTTTAGGCTCAAATGGTGACAAAATGGATGCACACCCTTACAAGGTAACCATATAAGGATATTGAAGCTTGGGTTGACTATCAAAATTTTTGCGCAAGATCATTCCTTACAATTTCCAAGGCTAGACAATTAGACTAACAAGTCAAATTCTAGGATTCCACAAATATGCTTCCAAGTAACATCTCACCACACATGGCACTTCAAATACAATCATTTATCATAGCTTGAAAAGTTCAAAAACTTACGTGTGATACTCATTGCAAGGCTCACATCAAAACATAGCTAGTCAACACAAGATTCAAAATGATTCTTTAAAAGTGCAACCACATAAATTTCTTTCTTGTAACACCAATACTATATATCATGCTCATCATGAGTACTATTCAATGCATCAATATTGAAAATAATCGATCCTCAAATGATTATCAATGAAAACTCAAGAAATTCACGATTTCCAAAATTCTTGCGGTTCATTGCAAATTTGAGAGAAAACAAAAGAGACCAAAATAGATGAACCAAACTAATCGAGACACTATAATATAACCAAAAACAAAATACTACATCATCCAAAACTAAAAATAATAAAATTCAAAGAAAAAAAAGGATTATTGTCATAGGTTCCCTCTCCTCACCAAGAAATAAAGTGTAGTGTCCTCAATGCAAAAGTAAAATGTACGAGAGGAAGAGTGAAAATATCCCTCTAACAGGCTATGCTTTTGGAGTGCTATCAGCTGAAGGAGTGGCATCATTCAGAGCATCAGTGCTTGACAATAAGATCACAAGAGGAAACATTGTATCATAATATAGGGCATCAATTCACAACACATCACTAGGAGGAATGGTGGAGTGTGAAGAGACTCTACTGGTGCTCACTGCGGAAGTCTCTCAAAGAGATCTCTCCAAGTAGCTTGAACAATAACCTTCTATCTGTTCTGCAACTATGTAAGTGTCCCCGCCATCCCCTAATCATCCTCCTCTCTTATCTATTCATCCTCATTAGTCTCCTGGACAAATCATTGTCGGCCCTCTAATCCTCATCATCCTCATCAATATCAACAACTACATCATCAACTCTCTCAGCTACCCCACTCGGCTATACAGTTAGAGTTCAATGATTCTTAGGCATATTTGGTAGCATATTAGTGCATTAGGTAGGGTAATATCGCCCCATAACATTGAAATTCTAGTAGACCTCAACTGGTCTACATCCGCTTGAAAGGTAGCAAGCTGACTTCTCATGGTATCAAGCACAACCAGACTACCCTCAGTCTTCTCTTGGGCCTCTTATCTAGTAGTGAGGTTTTCCAACCTCATACTATGTGACACAATCAATTCATCACAACTGGTCACCCTATCTCTCAAAGAAGAAATAGCCTTCTCAATGGTTTTCTCAAGCAACTTGAGTAACTCGGCCTCGACCCTCACCGCTCTCACATCCATAGACTGGGCAAGACTACCTATTTGGTAAATCAAGGACTAGGTCAAAGGGGACGGAAAGTAGAAACAGGGGCAGGTGAAGTAGCAGTAATAGTGGCAAAAGTGGACAGCACAATAAAAGGCTAAGATATACCTGACTCCTCCATAGAAGGAGCGGATGTGGTAGCCTTTGAATCCAAGGTGGCAGGATCAACATCATGCAGGATTTTTGATGGCTCCAGATTCTTTCGAGCAATATAATCTCGTATATAATCAGCGTCAATCTTTTGAATATAATTAGAAGAGGCTGGGGTAATCCTCACACCAGTCTTCCCTATAAAGGGAACTCCAGCCTTTTCACACGCTTGTGTAATCAAGATTGGGAATGGTAGCGGTGTCTGTTCCTTTCTAACCCTGAGTAACATCTCCTCAACAATAAGGGCCCTAATATTTGTTTGCTCTTTGTTGATGATGTTTCCCACTAGCACTACTTTAGGGTGTTGGAGAATAGACTCTTTCTAGGAAGGCATTACGTTGTTGCTTATAAACCGAAACCAATATCGGGTACCTATATTCAAATCCATCTTTTTAATTCTCGAACCATCAGGCATCCACGATGGAGAAATGTTAGATATCAATGGTGCTAATCACCCTTCAGAGCATCTAGCTCATGATACATCTGGATCTGGAACATGTTAGCATGATTTAAGGGGATGCCAAGGACACTTTATATCGTATCCGCGTAGCATTGTACCATTTTCCCCCATCTTTAGCAAGGCCTGATAATAGGCCATATAAAACTCTCTAATCCATTTTGAACATATGGGTTTCGACATTTTGTGAAACCCTCGAACTTATGAAATTTATTAGTGTCCCAAATCACCGGGTAGCTGCTCCATACACCGTCTATGGAGAGTCCTCTCTCCTCTAGTATGGTGTGTTCTCCGGCTGCCTTGAGCCTATTAAAGCTTCTTGGAGCGATAATCAGGAGAAATCCTGACTGTGCTTGAGGTGATGAAGGTGGAACCACTTTGGAACATATGTTCTTTCTTTTTCTTTCAACCCTCTTTTTGGGCATAGCACTTTCATGTGTAAAGGCTTGTGAGTGGTTGGTTGTTATCGACGAGGAGCCTCCAATGACCTGTTGATTATTATGCCATTTTGCTTCTTCTGTGGAGAAGGAGGATCTCTATCGGATTCTTTATCCGTAGTTACTACCTGCTTCCTTTTACTTCTAGCCATAATTTGCAAAGCACAATCATTCAAATACAGTATCAGTGAAAGTTAGTCAAAATCAAAATTCAACTAAAAGCGTAGTTCAAAAAGTTTCTTGAACCTTACCTAATGAGAAGGCGGTCCGCTTAACAGGATGGGTGAGCTCCAGTGAGATCACTGAATCAGACAATATCAAAATTCAAATAATTCAAGCATAATGGGCAGAGTCAATTCCAACTCAATGATACGTTGAATTGGTTTCAGTAAGCTAAGATAAGTTTGTTGAAATTGACATTGCAAAATGAAAAGAAACAGGCATCAAGGGTGATGTCCACTCACACTTGGGAATACGTGAAGAGCGTTCGCCAAACTAAGACAAGTCCATTGAATAGAACAGTACCCAAGGTCACATATTTACATAAGAAAGTGAGATGGGGAATACTCAGTGATTTGCCTAACCGCCTTAGCGAGCAAAGACATGCCCACCAAACAGGTGGTGTTCAGCCCAGTGCCTAATTTCACATATTAATCCAACATATTCAATAAGATATAGTTTCCTATCCACTTTATAGTCTACCATATTTTTATCTATCCATGGTACTCAGACTTCCCCCAAACATCATAAAGTATTTCTCAAATTTGATGATTTGCCCTTATGAAAGTCGTCACTCTATCTATCATTGGGAAATATCATGCAATCGGGTCAATACTAGCTACTCAGACTTCACTCACATCAAATTCAACCAAGACCCAATAAGATTTACCAGCCAATTTGTAACAAGTAACCAACACATTCAAGTTTAGAAATTTCTAGGCATAAACATAACCAATCTACTCATGGACACAGTTCAATACGATCATTTTATCACCACCCAACGAAATCAACTAACAGCATGTATCACATAACATGATGTTCATACATAAACATATATTTAAGCTTAAATAATAAGATAGAAATCGAATATCAACCTCAAATAGAAACAAAATGTGAAATAACGGGAGGTTAGGATATGGCTCAACTGATCTAGCAAGATAATGCACTCCACACGCTCAACAATCACTCAATAAGGTCACTTACACACTCAAATATACTATTGCAAGTGAAAGGGAGGAAAGGATCTCAGAGTTGGAAAAGGGTTTCTTTTTGAATTTGAAAAGACCCTTACCTTTCTATACCAAGCAAGTTTGATAGTCCCCGACTAAAATCGTCGAGTGCATTTGGTGGATTGTCGAATGAAACTAAAGCTCTCTAAAAATTCCTAAATGGATACCAAACCTAAAGGGTGATTCGGTGATTTCGATGGAGTTTGCATAGTTTACTTCGGTGGATGGCCTTTTCGAGAGAAGATCACCTATATTGATAGTACACTTTCTTACATTTTCTAGCTCAGAAGACGAACAAGAATGAGCCCACTTAACACCTTCCACGAACAGTCATTATGGTTTTTGCATCACCTATTGTTCCTCTTGCAACACTTTGACTTATTTGCAACCTGCACTCACAACAGACATTATTAAAAGAAGTAAAATAAAGGCAATGACTTGGTTGCCTCCCAAGAAGAGTCTTATTTAACATTGTGGCACAACATAGTTCTCATTTCCTCAATATTCAGTTTTGGGATTTCGGATGGTGCCACTAGGCAAAGTTCTCTTTTGCCTCGGATTGAGATGAGTGGAAATCTAGCACATTTGCGTCTCTAATTGCTTGATTTACACCGAATGAGCGGAAACTGTTTGAGATAAAGTGGAGAAGTCATATTTCAATTCCATCAACACTTTGTCTAACCCTTCAACCTTGTTGAAGATCCTTGTGAGCATTTCCTCAATTCAGTTTACTTCTGTACTAGCTAGTTCTTTTGGTCGCAGACGATCATAAGGAGGGATAACCTATCCTTTTCAACCTCCCTATCTCTCCAATTTCCTCGTTTCCAACCTTTCCAACTGCTATCTCTCTGCTTGTTCTAATGTTGATTTCCACCTTGTCGTTGGTAATTTGGGTAGGAACCCCCCTATTTGGTTTCCAAAATATTGAACTTCTTCATTATATAATGCTTCAAATTGAGCATCATCCATGTATTGCCCAATGCTTCTTCCAACCGCATCCACTGATTTAAGTCCACCTCCCATGACATATTGAGACAACAAATCGAGTTGGGTAATCATTTTGGCCATGTTTTCATCTTATTCATTGTCTTTTTTTATTTGTTCTTTGCTCATTCTCAGTTGTAAATTCAACACTTGGTCTTCTCTAGTATGTCAAGCTTTGTTAACCTTTGTCATGTCATCTAGCAACAAAGTTGCTACTTCATACGGTTGTCTCATTAACCCTTCTTGGACTAACTGATCAGCCACATCTTTATTGACTAAATCAATGTAGCAATAAAAATATTACAGTAGCAAATTATCCGAAACACCATGTGTTGAACATTGCAAAAGTAGTTTCTTGAACCGCAACCAAATCTTATGTAGAGGTTCAGCTCCAATTCTCTTGAAATTTTAGATTTGGGTTTGAAGTTTAACCATCTTCGAGGGGGGAAAGAATATCTCCAAGAAAGCTTCATTCAACTCTTCCCAAGAAATGATAGTCATTTGGAAATACTGTCAACCATCTTGTAGCTTCACCTGGTAAAAAGAACGGAATAACCTCAACATCATAGACTCTTGTGAGATATTTTTGTACACAAATGGCCCACACACCTCCACAAAGTTCTGAAAATGTTCATGGAGAACCACGTGAACTAAATCTCCAAACAATCATTGTAGTTGGATCAATTGTAACATTGTTCCAGTTACGTGAAAAATTATCCTCTCGGCTATGTGAGGTATTCGAATGGCTCTCGTAGTTTGAATGATGTTCACATGCATATCATTCAAATAACCCATGTTGTTTTTTTTTTTTTTGCCCGTAGTGAATATCGTTGTCACACCCTTGATCACTCATGTCCTACACCTACAAATTAAAAGACCAAAACACCAAGCAACAGTCTACTACAACTAAACAAGTTTATATGTTAATTTCTCAAATGGAATTTCTTGCCATCATTCTCCGATAGCGGCGGCATTTTTGATAACACTCAAACTACTCTTCTAAACTAATTAAAAGAGTAAGCGGTCCTTGTCAATAAAAATACCCAATAAATAGTCAGGGTCGAATCCCTTAGAGAATGATACAGTGCTAGGAATTCTATTAGGAAACTAGAAATGTCAATTCGCTCATTTGCGGCAATAAAACAAGTGGGTGGATCATACCACCAAATTTAATAAAAGGACTTTTTGTCACAAGTGACAATCAAACCAATATTTCAGAAATTCAAACAAGTAAAAAGTAATCTAGGGGTGCGGGGATTGGAAATCGATATCACATATGTGTAATTGTGTTGCTCTATAGTAATAAACATTCATGGATAGGCTGGGTCATCTGCAATGATACTAATCTTCTTTCAATTTCATAGTTTATTATCTTAGAATCTCATTTCGATCTCATCTATGTTGTTTTGAACAAGCCAATACCTTAGACTATTCTCTCTTCTGATACAATAAAAGGGCAAATAGATTCGACACATAACCTCTATTTTTAAGCAAGTTACAGACATCAAACCTAAATTATGAGTATCATACTAATTACCCAGTCCAATCAATCTCTTTTGAGAATAAATTAGAGATCGGAAGCACGAATTAAGTATAAAATCTTGACCCATAAGTAAACCCCATGCTAATTATTTCAAATTCATGCATGAACAACAACAAAATAGAGAATAACACAATACCCACTACATTAAATCAACACCCAACCCCATAATTGTAATCCTGGATCTTGGGGTTTTTGCCACCCATCATAAAGAGTAAAGAAATTATACCTTTCATCAAAGCAGCCATGGGTAACATGAAATTAAGAAACTACAACCAAACGTACTTTGAATTCAACTTCAACTTATCAATTCCAAGAACAAGGTTTAAAAACCCTAAAAACTAGAAAGTGTTCTTCACAAGGTAAAGTTTTCTCTCACTCACTCTTGTTCAAAGCTATAGATATTTAGAACCTTTTTCGAACTCTCTTTTTTCTCTTTCCTTTGGGCTATTTATAATTTCCCCAAAATTTGGCCCAAAATATAATGTGTGACCCATTAATGATATTAGGCAGGCTCGTCTATCGCAATAGGCATATCGACAACTGCTCCTCAGCTCGTCTTTCTCTTGCTCTAGGCTTCAGGTGTTTGAACTTCAGTCAGTGAGTTCATCTAAGTCTTCCTTTCATACTTGGTGAATCACTGAGTACCACATTTTTTAGCCTTTCAAGCCTTCATTTTTTCTCCTTGTACTGTCGCCTTTGGCGATGGTCAGCATATTCGCCTTTCTCATTCGACGCATTGCCATTTTCCTTTTTGTTGACCGACCTGCCTCAATAAATTCAAGTGTTGTGTAGTTTCACTTTAGGAGGGGCTAGTATCATGGGGCCACCCTTCTTTCCATACTTTTGACCATTTTTTCAAACATTCATCCTTGCCTTGTCCTTTATCCTTCAGAGCTGCAAATACTCGCAATATCATTAGAATAGGACATAATTAGGTATTGAGGACACAAATTATTAAGCTAAATCTCCCTCAAATGAGTGTAAATCTTCCACTCATCATGCCTCATGAGGTCATTAGTCATAGGTTGAAGCTCTCTAGCCAATGGGCGTCAAAAAAACTGAAAATGGGCTAAACTCCCCATCCTCTTTTTTTTCTACTCCGGTGTAATGACCCACTAGGTCATTTTAAGCACTAGACCTCTTTCTATCATAAAAGACTCTTCCCATAAAATATTACATACAAATTTTGAACTATTCGCTTAACTACAATTATTTAGTTGACGCGTAATTTTAAATAATTAATTTAATTGATAGTGAATGGGATAAATCCATAAATTATTTAATACCTTATGTCACTTGACCCATGTATTAGAATAAGTTAGTGGGGTTTAATGATTTTTTTGTCATTGCACAAATTAACTACGAAATCCCCACCTAATTTGCAAATAGAACGACACTCTGCCGACAAGAAAAACAAAACTATTCTAGGTAAAAAAAAAAGTACGACAATTTATGTAGTGGCTTCTAATATGCATAAACTATCATTATATGTTGGTGTGTAAAGTATTGAATTATAAATTATTGGAATATTGGCCTTACAAATTGAACGGTAAGTGTCGTCTTGTATGTATTTGTATTACAAGAATTAGTGGTTATTATGGCCAATGATTGGTCCAATCATTGGTTGGAATGTTATATTATAGGATAGAAATACAATTGACATTCTCCATGGCAAGTAAATACTTATTTTTGTGATTAAATATTGGATTGCATAAATTAATTTCGATTTCAAACTTTTCCTATGATTATCATATTATGATTCAAGTTTTGATATTATTGTTATATATAATTGAATATAAGGTGTATTGTATTATGTGAAATTATTAAAGTTATGTTATTTTGAGGAATTAAAACAAACCTAGGCTTGAAATTTTAGAAATATGACACTTGACATATAAATTGACCTCAAGATTAGGAACTTCATTATAAATCGTGCTCTATGATTTATGGGTAAATTAAGTATACACTAGTTTATTTAGTTTCACTAAAATATCATATATATTTTTCCTGGTGGGCTTAGATTCAACTTTTTGGGTGAGTTTTTGTGTCTAGGTTATAAGTATAGTAATATGGGTGTCTACAAACTTGTTTACTAACAAATATTACATATTTGATAGATTTGGAACACTTTGAATCTTTTTGAAAGGGAAATGCAAGATCTTGAGGATTCGTGACATGTGTTCAGTATTTTGAGGTATATTAAGACTTACGGACTTCGTTGAGGGACGTTTTACTAATAAAAGATTAAAAAATGGAATAGACAATTGGTAAGGGTGAAAGATGGGGATTGTGTACCAATGGTGTGATAGGCACTGGTATGAGTACGGGTGTTATAAAGGGAAAGTTTATTAATATAGAATGACGAATCGTAATTTGAGAATGCAAAAGCATATAGGTTAGCTGATGTATTATTGAATTGGTTTCTTTTGTGTAGTGGTGTTTCTTAATGGAACCTATATATTGGTGATACTTGAGGTGATTACATATCATACTGATATTTGATTGATTGAGTTGTATCATCATCTAATTTTATTGAAATCATATTGTGCACATGCATTGACATTAGATTGAGTATAAGTTGGGTACGTGAAGATCATTCGTGATGGGGATTGTGAGATGTTATGATTATAAGTTGGGGCATGGAGACCGTCTGTATTGGGATTGTTTGATTTTATGATAGTGCATTGAAATCATTCACGCAAACACGTGAAGATCATCTGTGTCAGTTTATGGACCCCACGAGTCCCCCATGGGTCATGAACTCTCAATATATTTCCAATGAGTATCATGTATATATGGTTGAGAGCATACTTGGAATTTAAGGCATATCATTTCATCTCATTACATCCTTGATTCTTGTTTGAGTATGTGCTTTATTGATGTTGGATATTATGTGTCATTTGATTATCCCTATTGATGAAAACTTGGTTGATAAGTATAATGTGGACTTGTAAAATTAAAGAATTGTTTTCTTATATAATCATGTCACTACTTCTTCATTGTCGGTCTATGAGATATACTGGATACACGTGGTTTCATACTCATACTACACTTACTGCACTTTTTTGTGGTGCAAATTGAATTTCAAATTCAAGCGCATTTCTTAGATCTTTGAGTCTGAATTTAGATTATCTTGGAGTTATGGTGCGCTACTTCTTATGTTTTGCAGCCCACAGCTTCATCTATCTCTATCTATTAGGTTGTTTTGGTATTCTGATAGGATATTTATTATGTGTAAACTTTTCATATTAGTTAGGACTTGTATAATATTGTAGAAGCTCTTGTACTTATGATATTAAATCTTGGGTTGTATTTTAGTTTTCCGCATTTAATACTTATGAAAGACTTAGTTATTGGGATATTTACCTATCGATTACTTTTCCCATTATTAATATTCAATAGAGTTGGTAAAAGTATTGGTTTGGCTTACCTATATGTTGGAAACATAGGTGTCATCACGACTTGTGATTTTGGGTAATGACAAATTTGGATCAGAGCCCTAGGTTCATTGGTCTCACGAGTACAAGAGTTGAGTCTAGTAGAGTCTTGTGGATCAGTATGGATGCCTCTGTTACTTATCTTCTAGAGGCTATAGGACTTTAAGAAACTTCTATTCTTTCATTTCTTATCGTGCATATGTGATTTTGTTTAAGGTCAAAACTTTGTTCCATTCTCTCACTAATGGTGAGGAAAACATTAACAAATTTGACCCTAGTGAAAGAGGATGACATTGTGTAGTTTAGTACGGATGTTACGTGGTTAACAAAATAACTTAGTAATGAGCTTTTTGATTCTAAAGAAAGAAATTGACGAGGTTGAAAATAGTAAGAATGGTTTGCTCGAGGTGTGATTTAGACAAGGATACTTGAACTTCATTTGAATTTTCTTAGGACAATTTTATGAAACATGTTTACTATAAGTGAATAATTCAGTAATGAAATGGTATAATGTTGATGTCTTGAAGAGAAGTGTAATATTAGGAAGATCAATTGATAAAATAATAGGATAGTGATGTCACACCCGAGCCCACCACCCAAGGGTACACCCTAGATGTAACATGGCGTACAAGACCCTGAGAGGCCTTATACATGCCACTTAGCTTTCATAACATAAGATAATAGAAAATGGTGTAGAAATTTAAAATATTTTCAATAATACCAAAGTCTTTCATAAAACGAAGCGGAAGTTTATAACCCTTGTCTCAAACGATCTAAAACATGACTAGTCTTAGGGACACATCCCATATAATATTTCTAGACATAAAAATGAAAGACATAAAGGAAAGGTGATCAAATCCTCGAATGCTATGAGGACTCACCAAATCTTCATTCCTTGCTCTACTATGAACCTAGCCTCGGGGATGGAAGTCAATATCGTCGGACCCTACATTTGATAAGAATGAAGGCAAGAGTATGCGTTAGTACAAAATGTACTAAATATGATGGCTAGTATAAATCATCAACATAAGCATAACATAGGCATTAGTCAACATATGACATATACCATAATCATAAGAGATAACAACATAAGACAGAAGCATATTCAATGCACATAAACCATCACTCTATAAGAGGAACACTTCTCAAGTAACCTCAACTTGTTCTTACTAAATACATAGGGCATCCACCTCTATTCATACATATCAAGGAAGGCAATTCAAGCAACAATCCAAGCTAATCTAACATCATAACAAGTAATTTCATATTAAAACATACTTACAATACTTCCTTGAAGTAGTATTGTTTCATCATAACTATGCTTCTTTGATTTAGGGATTAATCCCTCATAATCATAATATTCATTGAAAATTACTTCTTTATTAGTCCAAGACACATCATTACCCATGAATGGTTACGATTTAACAATTCAAGGCTACCAAGGAAAAGCACCCCATCATACTAGACCAAGCTATCATGGAAGGAATCCTCTCATGCAAGTCCAAGATACTTAAGGAAGGGTACTATTGCTCAATCCAAGTTACCAATGATATGGTGTTGCGTCACCATATCAAGCTACCATATAAAGCACTCTATTGTGCTTAGGTCAAGCTAACCATTGGAAGGGTACTATTGCTCAATCCAAGGCTATCCATGAGTTCTACTATCTCAAGCTACCATGCTTAGTCTTGTCTTACCAAGTCAAGCTATTCATGAAGGTATTTCATATCACTACTTCAAGCTAATTCATACTTGCTTTTATATACATAAGGATTCGTCTCTATGCCTAGCTTATAAAGGCTAATGGGCACTGTTTCATTACTTACTTTAAGATCATGGGTACTTACCTCCAATCATTTTCATAGTAAGAACGTGGTGAATCACCTCTTGTTCAATTCTAAGGAGTATGTGAAATCACCACATATCCTTCACATATGGAGGTCAAGAGTAGTGGCCTCTAGCCTCATCCCTCATTTAACATTTTAGTCTAGATTCATTTTAGGTGAGCTAGCCTTTCAACCTAGAATCAATCTATGTGAGGAAACCTTTCACATTATACACTCATGCATACATAGAGTAGATCATGTGGGTAAATCCTTCCACAACAACTCTATCTACAATTCAACAATCATCATATAGCTTTACTCTCAAAGCCTTAATAGTCTTAACTCATCATATTAGATTTACTCTTAAGCCCTACTAGACATAATTCTATATATAATCTTTACTCTAAAAGCCCTAATCATCATAACTTATCATACATGCCTTGATCTCAAGACAACTCAATCCTCATAGCTTACAAGTAATATTCATCCTATATACTTTTATTTCAATCAATTCATGTCTATATGCTTAATTCTGAAGCAATCTACAATGTATTTCATCAATCCTAAAAGATTACATCTAAATCCTCAATTTCCCTTTTTATGTAATAAAACCCAATTACATCAATTTCATCTTTCTAGACATGGGTTAGGCATGGGTACATGTAAATTCATCCTAAAAACATGTAATTCTATGAATGTAATCATAAACAATCATAGTCCACTCAATTGGATCAATACCCATAACATTAGAAGAAACCCAACTAGAATTGGGGAATTATTCTTCTAAATTGGGGAAATCATAGGGACTCCATGGATGGAAGAATTCCATGGATTAATAAGCCATCATACCTTAATTACAAAGCCCACAAAGCTTGGAAGATTGGAGACTTGACTTGACCTAGCTTGAACCCTCTTCTTCTTCTTCAACTTTCTAGAGAGAGAATTATTTGAGAGAGGAACCTAATTCTTTTGGTGAGTTTTAGAGAATAACTTAATGTAGGGGTCTAAAGTACTTATATTGGTGGTCTAGACTAGGGAAAAATGACACCACTTAATTCTACTTAAAACTGGAAAGTACCCTTGTGTCCTTAAAATAATTGCCCAGTCACCAACCACGAGACCACGTTGACGGGCCGTGAATGGACCTATTGTACATCCTGGTCAAATGTGGTTTGGTGACAGACATTTTGTTGGCCACCTACGAACCCCTAACCACGGGCCGTGGACCTAACCATGGGCCATGGACCCAGCCACAGGACGTGGGTCATGGAATGGTTCTGCCTTAGGTAGTGTCCATGGTGTCCATCAATGGGGTGTGGACCACACCATGGGCTATGATTGGCCCTCGTGAATGACACCTGGGAGTTCTAAAATTTGTTAAGCTTCCCTCTTTCGGGTAAGGGGTGTTACAATATCTCTCCATTGGGGACATTCGTCCTCGAATATCATTCTAGGCACTTCTTAAAGGAAACGACTCAAGACTAGCAACCCATCATGCATGCAACTCATCTAAATGCACACAACCAAGGAGGAATCATCAACTCCAAGTTAAAAATGCTTAATGCATCACATGGAAGGTAGGAACTACATCTAACAACCCAAAATGCATGAAATTCTAACAATTCTCATGTTCAAGGAGGAACTATCATCTCCAAGCTAAAAGCATGCTCAACACAATCTCATGGAGCCTATATGCAAACTACACTCATAACATTCATCCAAGGAGGAATCTCTCAACTCCAAGCTACAACATGTTTCGCAACTCACCTCATTAAGTCTATAGGCAACTCATACTTAATGCACTACAACATGAGGAAAATGATTCATGCAAACTCCTTTTCTTTCAAAACACAAGTCTTTTTATGAACATGCACAACATAAGGAAATCATGAAAACATCTAAAACACACATGACTTCACACAAAGAACAAACTATGAGGAACTCATCATTACCTTTACACGGAAGCAACTCCCTTAAACTTCTATTTCTTAACTTGCCGGTCTAAGACCTCATATGGTATTTCTTCGTAAGAAAGATTCTCATTAACTCCCAACTACTCTAAGGGATCTATGAATGTTGGATCTCCAACACTTCTTTAACATAGAGACATGGAAAAAACCAGATGCATCGATGTCAACTCATTAGGCAACTTTAGCTCTTTAGCAACCTTACCAACACGTCTCGAGATCTTTTATGGGCCTACAAAATGGGGATTAAACTTCCCAAACTCCTTACACCTTTCAAAGGTGAGAAATTCAATTAACCCAAATCATGAACATTAGGAACACATAAACGACCTCGCTATCTAAGCACACCATCTCCCCCTTGGGAGAAAGCCTAAACAGACTCTCTAAGCACCGCTTCTTTAAATTCTAAGGTCGAATCAAAATATCACTAAGCTTTCACATCCATCACACAAGATGATTCTAAACCTTGGTGAACTATACCACTACCATTTATAGGAGTTTACTAATTGAACATCTCAAGGTATTATCTAAACACCTCATTCATCAAATCTTTTCAACATACCCAAAACTCATAATGACCATATCAGGTTCTACTACCAATACAACATAACAATAATGCAACCCATTCATACTAAAGACAACATCAAGGTCTAGATATCAAGTCCTATCAAGCCACAAAAGACAAAGCAACACTAGATTCTAATAAAGCATAAAACACATATCGGTAGCCACATCTAGGGGACACTCTTGCTCACCGCTAGCTTGGTGAGTGTAAAACCTATTTTGCTTTGGAGCATTTGCATCCGAACCACTAGGAGGAACTTGATTACCCTTTCTTCCCTTAGCCTTCATCTTTGGACAATTCCTCATCTTGTGGTCACTTTCACCACAACTAAAGCAACCCTCCATGCCGGCTAAACAACTACCCTCATGTCTCTTTCCACATCTAGCACAAGTAGGCCATAGGGATTCACAACTAAGTCCTTGTGGTTTAGGGTTAGACACCCTATCTTTACTATAATTAGGAGCATTGGAGGAATCTTTCCCGAAAAACCTTTGTCGATACATAGGACGACCATGTCCATCGGACCTTCCATGAGAGGAATGATCATCATCATTTCTAGACCTTTTTTTCTCCCTAGATCTCCCTTTTATTTTCTCCTCTACAATCTATTGAGCATGAGTCATAAAACGAGCACTATCTATGTGACCAATGAGCATGGCGGTATGAAATTCTTTCATCACTAATTCGGACACACCCGACACAAACTAACTTATTCTTAACCTAGATTAGACCACTTGGGATGGAGCATATTTCGACAATTGAGTAAACTTCAATGTATATTCCTTAACACTCATATTACCTTGCCTAAGGTTAATGAACTCAAACACCAAAGCCTCTCTCATCTCAAAAGGGAAGAACCTATCAAGATAAGCGGTTTTGAACATTTCCCACTCTATGGGACCCATTCCTACCAATCTAGCTTATTTCCATTGGTTAAACCAAACTTGAGCAACCCCCTTGAGTTGGTAAGCGGCCTATTCCGCCTTCTCTGCCGAAGTAACTCCCATAATGTCTAACACCTTATGTACCTCATCTATGAACTCTTGAGGATCTTCCTTAAGCTTTGAACCATGAAATTTCGGAGGTTCATCCTCATAAAGTCCCTCACTCTTGATGCTGACGTACCCACATTAGGGTTCACAGGAGCTACCACCTCTCTATTGGCTTGGGCTGTCACGACTTGAGCCAATACTTGAAAAGCAGACCTAAACTCCGCATTAGTCACATTCTCAGCCAAAGCATCAATCGAAGCTTGTAGAGGAGCTTGGGGAGGAACTTATTGATTCATATTGTCTTCCTCATTCTATCTAGCATTAGCCCTTGTAGTAGTCATATCTTGTAGACCATCGGGTAAGGATTAGGAGAAATTCCTTATAAAGGTAAACTCTATAGCACGACTTAGAGTATAGAAGAAGTGAAGTTTCCTAAGCATCTCGTAGCCTCTCATTCATAAATGTGGCGCGCCTCACATTCATGAAGAAGACTCTATATGACGTGGTTTTAAGACATACTAGAACCATTCTAAATCTTGTGTTCTGATAACCAAGTTTGTCACAACCCAGGGGATACCCTAGATGTAACATGGCGTACAAGACCCCAAAAGACCTCATACAAGCCACTTATTTTTCATAACATAAGATAATAGAAAACGATGCGAAAATTTAAAACATTTTCAATAATACCAAAGTCTTTTATAAAACGGAGCGAAAGTCTATAACCATTGTCTCAAACCATCTAAAACATGAATAGTCTTAGGGACACAGCCCATACAATAGTTCTAAACATAAAAATGAAAGACATAAAGTAAAGTTTATCAAAAAATTGAATGTTATAAGGACTCACCAAATCTTCACTCCTTGCTCTACTATGAACCTAGACACGAGGATGGAAGTCAATATCGCCAGACCCTACATTTGATAAGACTGTAGGCAAGAGTATGTGTTAGTATAAAAATGTACTAAATATGATGGATAGCATAAATCATCAACATAAGCATATAATAGGCATTAGTCAACATAAGACATATACCATAATCATAAGAGAAAACAACATAAGACATAAGCATAGTGAATGCACAAAAATCATCACTCTATAAGAGGAACACTTCTCAAGTAACCTCAACTTGTTCTTACTCAATACATAGGTCATCCACCTCTATTCATACATATCAAGGAAGGCAACTCAAGTAACAATCAAAGCTAATCTAACTTCATAACAAGTAATCTCATATCAAAACATACTTACAATACTTCCTTGAAGTAATATTGTTTCATCATAACTATGCTTCTTTGATTTAGGGAGTAATCCCTCATATTCATACTATTCATGGAAAAGTACTTCTTTAAAAGTACTTATTTACTAGTCCAGGAAACATCATTACAAATGAATGGCTATGATTTACCAATTATGGGCTACCAAGGAAAAGCACCTCATTATGCTAGACCAAGCCATCATGTAAGGCATCCTCTCATGCAAGTCCAAGCTACTCAAGGAAGGGTACTATTGCTCAATCCAAGCTATCAATAATATAGTGTGGCCTCACCATGTCAAGCTACCATGCAAAGCACGCTATTGTGCTTAGTTCAAGATAACCATTAGAAGGGTACTATTGCTCAATCCAAGGCTATCTATGAGTTCTACTATCTCAAGCTTCCATGCTTGGTCTTTTCCTACCAAGTCAAGCTATTCATGAAGGGATTTCATATCACTACTTTAAGCTAATTCATTCTTGCTTTTAAAGACATGGGGATTCCCCTCTATGCCTAGCTTATAAAGGCTAATGGGTGTTCGCCTCTTGCCTTACTTACTTTAAGAGCATGGGTACCCACCAACACATCAATTTCATAGTAAGAACGTGGTGAATCACCACTTGTTTCAATTCTAAGGAGTATGGGAAATCACCACATATCCTTTACATATGAAGGTCAAGGGTAGTCGCCTCTAGCCTCCTCATTCATTTAACATTTTAGTCTAGATTCATTTTAGGTGAGCAAGCCTTTCAACCTAGAATCATTCTATGTGAGGAAACCTTTCACATTATACACTCATGCATACATAGAGTAGATCATGTAGGTAAATCCTTCCACAACAACTCTATCTACAATTCAACAATCATCGTATAGCTTTACTCTCAAAGTCTTACTAGTCATAACTCATCATATTAGCTTTACACTCAAGCCCTACTAGACATAATTCAACATATAAGCTTTACTATAAAAGCCCTAATCATCATAACTTATCATCAATGCCTTAATCTCAAGACAACTCTATCCTCAAAGCATACAAGTCATAATTCATCCTATATACTTTTATTTCAATCAATTCATGTCTATATGCTTAATTCTCAAGCAATCTACAATGTATTTCATCAATCCTAGAAGATTACTTTTAAATCCTCAATTTCCCTTTTTATGTCATAAAACCCAATTACATCAATTTCATCTTTCTAGACATGGGTTAGGCATGGGTACATGTAAATTCATCCTAAAAACATGTAATTCTATGAATGCAATCATAAACAATCATAGTCCACTCAAATGGATCAATACCCATAACATAAGAAGAAACCCAACTAGAATTGGGGAATTATTCTTCTAAATTGGGGAAATCATAGGGACTCCATGGATGGAAGAATTCCATGGATTAATAAGCCATCATACCTTGATTACAAAGCCCACAAAGCTTATAAGATTGGAGACTTGACTTGACCTAGCTTGAACCCTCTTCTTCTTCTTCTTCAACTTTCTAGAGAGATAATTATTTGAGAAAGGAACCCAATTCTTTTGGTGAGTTTGAGAGAATGACTTGAATGACGTAATTTAGGGATCTAAAGTACTTACATATGTGGTCTAGGCTAGGGTATAATGACACCACTTATTTCTAATTAAAACCAAAAAAGACCCTTGTGTCCTTAAAAAAACCACCCAGTCACCAACCACGAGACCACGTTGACGGGCCGTGGATGGACATACGGTCCGTCCTGGTCAAATGTGGTTTGGTGACAGCGATTTTTCTAGCCACCTACGACCTCGTAACCACGGGCGTGGGTCCTGACGTGGTTCTTCCTTAGGTAGTGTCCATGGTGTCCATCAACGAGGCTCACCTATGGGGTGTAGACCACACCATGGGCCATGTTGGCCCTTGTGAATGACACCTGGGAGTTCTAAAATCTTCAAGGAGGCCTCACTCAATAGTTGACGAGTGGATGATGTGGTCTCAATAGACTCTTGTTGAAGACCCTAAGAACTTGTATTTGCATCCTAAAAAGATGCGGGTCAAAATATATCAATACATTGAATGTACGAGTATGTAATATAGCTAAATAACAAATAACTAAATAAAAGGAGTGTAATAGATATAGATATATACTCAAGTGAGTGTAAAGAAATAAAGTAGTGAAATCATTAAAACTTTCGTAACAATGAGATAGTGTGGCCGACAACCATAATAATGAGCTAATTGATGATACAACATCTCACACATGCTGCCAGAACTGTCTTATACCATGTCGGGTTATAGAACCTTTCAACTAAATGGATTCACTAAGCAATAAGAATTTATCTAAAAGGTATGATACTTTGCCCATGTTGGTAGGCATGGTTTGTGAGGATTTTGAGTTGTCTGAACTCATCCTCATAGTGGTGCTCAATACTACTCCCAATAATATATTCATGCTCAAATGTATAAAACATACTATTTCTCTACTTTGAGGTAATTACTCACAATAACCTCTTAAAAAAGGCAACTGCTCTGAATTATCTCTGAACTCATAAACTCTTTTATAAATCGGGAACTCAAGAACTCATAACTGAATATCAACTCATCTCAAGAATACTCAAATGTAAGGATAGAACCTAGTTTAGTATTTTACTAATTTGAAAGTAGATATAGGGTGTGAGGACTACCTAGTACAACACTATGATAGCATGACATACGTAGAAGAATAAGGTTCTTGAAATATCTTGAAGAAGAACTTAATTAGAAGCCTTGAATCCTAGCTTGAAGGAGAACAATCAAGAAAGCCTTTCTTAAGATTCTTGAGTTAGTTTTTTGAAAACTCTATGGCCAAGAATTAGGATTTTCAATAATAATTCATAATGGTATGAAGGAATTTGAGTTGGAAAGAACGGAATTCTTCGAGAAGGCTTACCTTGAATAAGAATCTTGAAAAGGATTGAAAGAATCTTGAGTGGAAGTCTTCTACTTTGATTTTTCCTTAGGGTTTTTCCTTAGGGTTTGAGAGAGAAGAGAATGGGGGATTAAAATATGAAAATGTGATTGGTTTGGGCCTTTAGTTAGTCAAGATATTCTTTTAGGGTTTTCTTAGAGGTAAAAACACAAAAATGACCCTTTTTAATGTTTTCCCGTTAGCTAATTCATTACTGCACTGTATCAGGTTACTAATATGGTCATAAATTTTTACTTGGAACTCCAATTAATGCAAAATAGGTGGTATTGGAAAGGAGATTAAAATAGCTTTAATTTGATAGATTATGGTCCACATAACACTTTATATCCTAATAGATATGGTCATTTGAAGTTGACATAAGTATAATCTTACATCAAAATTTAATCGGTATGGAAGCTTTCAACTCAACTTTGTGCTAGAGGCTTCTAGTAACCTCAATTCATATCCAATTTCATTCCCACACTAAAGAATTGACCTTTACACATATGGAAAATTTAAGAATCACCCGATACGAGTTTGGGTCTTAACTTAGAAATATTTAGGGTGTTACAATATCTCCTCCCTCCCCCCCCCCCCCCGGGATCATTCATCCTCGAATCATGGTTAAAATGAGGATGGAAGGGAAAGGAGTTATTCTTACTATCTTTCTGGATTTTGAACTTACCTACTATCATAGGCAGAGCTGATTGATACTATGAGTTTGGAACTCTCTATAGAACATATGTTGTGAATGATATGAGTTTGAACATAGTAACGCTCTATCTGAAGCTATTTGACATAAAGCAAGGATATTTGGGCACGGAGTAAGAATAAGAATATTATGCCTTGAGTGATATGACTGGTAGCTTTAAAGCTTAGCAACACTTCTCAACTATGTTATCCTTTCTGATTACTACACTTCATTAGATGCAACTCTCAGCTCCCACTAGAGTATATGACTACTCTTACAAATGTCTAAGTCAAATCGCTTGCTCTTACTCTGTTGAAGCCTAATCTCTAATTCACAAGGTGCTACACATGAGACAGTTATACTTATCTAAACCACAAGACTCAAGTTTTATACCTCTATAGGGAATCTCATCCTAAGAATACTTCTCCTTATAACTGCCTTCA
Source organism: Solanum pinnatisectum (assembly GCA_035578085.1). Classification (NCBI taxonomy): domain Eukaryota; kingdom Viridiplantae; phylum Streptophyta; class Magnoliopsida; order Solanales; family Solanaceae; genus Solanum; species Solanum pinnatisectum. The sequence continues at coordinate 31,225,492 of CM069080.1, read as the reverse complement.
ACCAACCTTGAGCCCATATCAAGAAACACCTAATGCATCATGCATTTGTCCACATGTTAACAACACAACATTCAAACCTATGACTATAACCACTCCATGGACTCCACTCCTGCTAACCAATCCTTCTGAGAATTTCTAATTCTCTCATCATCTCTACCAACTAAAATTTCACACATTACTACCAGGAATCGGCCAGTTGCTCTCATTTAACAATTACTCATATTAAAACTCCATCATATTCCTCCACTACAATATAACCTTAGATGGAATAAGAACATCATCACTACCACAATAAGAAACATCAACCCTCTCCTTCTATCATTACTAAACTATTATCATCAGCATCGCTAACAAAACTAAAAAAGGATCACAAAAAGATCTTAGGGATAAAGATCATAAGTACGATTCATTAAAGTCATATGATATATGAATATACATGACATAATGTTATTTTGTTAGCCATTGAGAGTAAATCATGAATTTTCAAGACTCAGCATACTATGAGATACGAGTGCTTAGATGAATAGGTTTATATCATGAGACTGATATCCATAAATTTATAGAGTAAAAGTGAGATCAATGGGCTAAAGTCTTTCCCCTCATTCTATGAGTTGAGCATAGATATAAATTTTTCTATATTGTATGAGCATAGTTAATGAACACAATTTTGATATTAGAGGCATCAACCGGATGTTGTAACGACAAAAATTTAATGAAATACTCTATATGATGAATGGATTGATATATCACCATAACTCTCTTTATCATACCACTATCTAATTCTTAACACTTGACTTGGTTTATCATCTTATCATCTCCTCCTTATGTCTAAAGCTGATACTTTAAAGTTATGGATTTATTCCATCATCTCTAAGCTAGTCTATATTTATTTTAATCTAATACTCAAGAAAGGCTAATCACATGGATACTGAAATCTCCATATGCAGGTACTAAGATTCCTTCTAAGACCTTTTTTTATCCTCATCTTAGCCTATTCCCATTTCTATAGAAGTCTTTATATGATCGTTACATGCATTGACCCTTAAGACTCGACCAAACTCTTAAGGGTAATAGGTAATGCTTACATTAGCCTAGCTCATATTCAAAGCTCAACTATAACATCTAGGCACACGTGAAAAAATCATAACTTAATTAGAACTTAATCTGCCTATATGTGATCTCAGGTATACCTCTTAATGCTCTTGCTAATCTAATGATGTAACACCTCAAAAATCTAGTAGTCTAACTAGGGCTAAGTGAGAGTGCAAGAGCCAAGGAAGCGGGCTAGGGCAGCCTACCCTTCACTAAGAACTTCCCACCATCCCACGACCACGGGGATGGCTCATGATGGGGACCACAGGTCATGGTGAGGCTCATGAAAGGCAAGGCAATAGCTAGTTAAAATTTCCCTAAGATAGAACCCTCCCCACAAGCCACTTGATAGCTCGTGAAGGCCACCATGGGCCATGGGAGGGTTTGTGGTGATGAGATAGATTTTTAGGGTTTAAGGAGTGATTTCCAAGCCACTGGTCCAAGACCATGGAGGGCACAACAGCTCATGTTAGGGACCACGGCTCGTGGAGCCTCACGTGGTGAGGAGGCAGACCCCTGTAAGTTAGAGGCAAAGGTGTCTTTTCTTTATTTAAGTCAATTGATACTATGTCATTTTATTCAAGCCTAGTACCCTTGTATAAGTAATTTTAACACCAAAACTCACCTATTCAAGTCATTAATTCCAAAACCCAATAGAAATCCGAAAGTCCTTCTCTCAAATATTTGAAGAAGAAGAAGAAGAGGAAGAGGAGGAGGAAGAGGAAGAGGAAGAGGAAGAGGAAGACGAAGAGGAAGAGGAAGAGGAAGAGGATGAGGAAGAGGAAGAGGAAGAGGAAGAGGAAGACGGAGAGGAAGACGAAGAAGAAGAGGAAGAAGAAGAGGAAGAAGAAGAGGAAAAAGAAGAGGAAGACGAAGAGGAAGAGGAAGAGGAAGAAGAAGAGGAAGAGGAAGAGAAAGGAGCAGAAGCAGAAGAAGAGGGAGGAGAAGGAGGAGTAGAAGGAGCAGGAGGAGGAGGAAGAGGAGAAGGAGAAGGAGAAGGAGAAGGAGCAGGAGCAGAAGGAGCAGAAGGAGGAGGAGGAGGAGGAGGAAGAAGAGAAGGAGAAGGAGCAGGAGCAAAAGAAGCAGAAAGAGGAGGATGAGGAGGAGGAGGAGGAGGAGAAGAAGGAAAAGAAGAAGGAGAAGAAGAAAGAGAAGCAAAAGGAGAAGGAGAAGAAGTAGAAGAAGAAGAAGAAAAAAGAGGAGAAGGAGGAGAAGTAGGAGGAGAAGGACGAGAAGAAGAAGAAGACACTACTAAAAAATGAAAAAAAAAAGACGCCAAAAAGCGACGGACTGCGTTGCTTTTCGCGTCAAAATCGACGGAAAAGCGACGCAATCAGTTTCGTCATTTTTTAGCTCGACACTTTTCAAAAAGCGACGGACTGCGTCGCTAAAAAGCGACGGACTGCGTCGCTAAAAAGCGACGGACTCCGTCGCTTTCAAAAGCGACAGACAACGTCACAAAAATGCGACGGACAACGTCGTAAAAAGCGACGGACTGCGTCTATTTTTGGAAAGTTAATTTTTTTTATTTTTTTCAAAAAAGCGACGAACACCGACTCTTTTATTTAAATTTTATTTTTTTTATTTCTAAATTGAGACGTTGTCCGTCGCTTTTTCGGAAATTTTTTATAAAAAATTCCCAGAAAAGCGACGGATTGTGTTGTTTTGTCAGTCGCTTTTCTAGAATTTTTAAAAATAAAACCAAGAAAAGCGACGGACAAAACCACGCAGTCCGTCGCTTTTCCTGGTTTATTTTTGACAGCAGAAACTCTCCAGTTTCTGCTGGCCACCTGCAAATAAAATTCAATTGAATTCAATTCAATTCAATACTACAGTATTCAGCCCAATCAAACATACAATTATAACAATCTAAACAAAACATAAAATAACATTCAAAAGTACATAAATCATAAATTATAAAATCTTTCAATATTCATTTTAAAAAGTTTATAAATGTCCAACGATATAAACTAGGGAGTGAGATCTACATAATCATCCTCATCACTCTCGTCGTCGGTGTCATCAGGAGCCGAAGTATTAGGTCGACGAGGGAGGTTCATCACTAGTTCTTTGATTTGTTGAACAGTCTCATTCATGCATTTTTGTTCAGCTACTCTTCTTCGCTCCGACTCTGCTAGTGCTGCTGTAAGTTTAGATATTTGATCCGACATAGCAGCAATTTGCACAGCGTCAAGTGCCTCGGCTTGACGTGATGATCCAATACCTTCTAAGCCTGACTGGAGTCGTCTAACATCATTTCGAGAGCCTACACCATAGCATCTACCCTTGTGTGTCCCCCCTACCACTTTTTCTTTCCAAATCTAGATGGATAGTTCAGGGGTCAATTGGACCGAACTATCTAGATTCTCAGCGACGTAATGTTGAAAGTCATTCTGCATATTAAATATAAAACTGACATTTATATATATACATATTATATATTCACTATTAATATATATATTATTCATATTAAATAACTTACAAAAGTTCGTTCGGCCCTTTCCTTCACCCACACATCCGGATCCGACACATTTTTTTTCTTCTTTACATGAGTCTTCTTGAAAACCTCTGGTTCAATGGGAGGGCATCCCAATTCTTTCTCCTATAAAAAAAACTGCAATTTAAAACGATATATATGAATCAACTAATTATTTATTTAAAAGTTTAAATAATAACTTACCATCTCTCGTGCAATTGTTCCAACCTAACATATTCACACAACCTACCAACCTAAACTAGTTTAGTTTAGACTTAAACCAACAACGAATCAACCAACCAAACCACATTATTTATCTTAGCATATTCACACAACCTAAACTAGTTTAGTTTAGACTTAAACCAACAACTAATCCACCAACCAAACCACATTATTTATCTAAGCATATTCGCACAACTTAACAACCTAAAGTAGTTTACTTTAGACTTAAACCAACAACGAATCCACCAACCAAACAACATTATTTATCTTAGCATATTCGCACAACTTAACAACCTCAACTAGTTTAGTTTAGACATAAACCAACAACGAATCAACCAACCAAACCACATTATTTATCTTAGCATATTCGCACAACTTAACAACCTAAACTAGTTTAGTTTAGACTTAAACCAACAACGAATCCACCAACCAAACCACATTATTTACCTTAGCATATTCGCACAACTTAACAACCTAAAGTAGTTTAGTTTAGACTTAAACCAACAACGAATCAACCAACCAAACCACATTATTTATCTTAGCATATTCGCACAACTTAACAACCTAAACTAGTTTAGTTTAGACTTAAACCAACAACGAATCAACCAACCAAACCACATTATTTATCTTAGCATATTCGCACAACTTAACAACCTAAATTAGTTTAGTTTAGACTTAAACCAACAACGAATCAACCAACCAAACCACATTATTTATCTTGGCATATTCACACAACCTAAACTAGTTTAGTTTAGACTTAAACCAACAACGAATCCACCAAACAAACCACATTATTTATCTTAGCATATTCGCACAACTTAACAACCTAAACTAGTTTAGTTTAGACTTAAACCAACAACGAATCCACCAACCAAACCACATTATTTATCTTAGCATATTCACACAACTTAACAACCTAAAATAGTTTAGTTTAGACTTAAACCAACAACGAATCAACCACCCAAACCACATTATTTATCTTAGCATATTCACACAACCTAAAAACCTAAACTAGTTTAGTTTAGACTTAAACCAACAACGAATCAACCAACCAAACCACATTATTTATCTTAGCATATTCGCACAACTTAACAACCTAAACTAGTTTAGTTTAGACTTAAACCAACAACGAATCCACCAACCAAACCACATTATTTATCTTAGCATATTCGCACAACTTAACAACCTCAACTAGTTTAGTTTAGACATAAACCAACAACGAATCAACCAACCAAACCACATTATTTATCTTAGCATATTCGCACAACTTAACAACCTAAACTAGTTTAGTTTAGACTTAAACCAACAACGAATCCACCAACCAAACCACATTATTTACCTTAGCATATTCACACAACTTAACAACCTAAAGTAGTTTAATTTAGACTTAAACCAACAACGAATCAACCAACCAAACCACATTATTTACCTTAGCATATTCGCACAACTTAACAACCTAAACTAGTTTAGTATAGACTTAAACCAACAACGAATCAACCAACAAGACCACATTATTTATCTTAGCATATTTGCACAACTTAACAACCTAAACTAGTTTAGTTTAGAATTAAACCAACAACGAATCCACCAACTAAACCACATTATTTACCATAGCATATTCGCACAACTTAACAACCGAAACTAGTTTAGTTTAGACTTAAACCAACAACGAATCAACCAACCAGACCTGATTATTTATCTTAGCATATTCGCACAACTTAACAACCTATACTAGTTTAGTTTAGACTTAAACCAAGAACGAATCCACCAGCCAAACCAGATTATTTATCTTAGCATATTAGCACAACTGAACAACCTAAACTAGTTTAGTTTAGACTGAAACCAACAACGAATCAACCAACCAAACCACATTATTTATCTTAGCATATTCGCACAACTTAACAACCTAAACTAGTTTAGTTTAGACTCAAACCAACAACGAATCCACCAACCAAACCACATTATTTATCTTAGCATATCCGCACAACTTAACAACCTAAACTAGTTTAGTTTAGAGTTAAACCAACAACGAATCCACCAACCAAACCACATTATTTACCTTAGCATATTCGCACAACTTAACAACCTAAACTAGTTTAGTATAGACTTAAACCAACAACGAATCAACCAACAAGACCACATTATTTATCTTAGCATATTCGCACAAGTTAACAACCTAAACTAGTTTAGTTTAGAATTAAACCAACAACGAATCCACCAACCAAACCACATTATTTACCTTAGCATATTCACATAACCTAAACTAGTTTAGTTTAGACTTAAACCAACAATGAATCAACCAACCAAACCACATTATTTATCTTAGCATATTCACACAACCTAAACTAGTTTTGTTTAGACTTAAACCAACAACGAATCCACCAACCAAACCATATTATTTACCTTAGCATATTCACATAACCTAAACTAGTTTAGTTTAGACTTAAACCAACAACGAATCAACCAACCAAACCACATTATTTATCTTAGCATATTCACACAACCTAAACTAGTTTAGTTTAGACTTAAACCAACAACGAATCCACCAACCAAACAACATTATTTATCTTAGCATATTCGCTCAACTTAACACCCTAAACTAGTTTAGTTTAGACTTAAACCAAGAACGAATCCACCAACCAAACCACATTATTTATCTTAGCATATTCACACAACCTAACAACCTAAACTAGTTTAGTTTAGACTTAAACCAACAACGAATCAACCAACCAAACCACATTATTTATCTTAGCATATTCACACAACCTAACAACCTAAACTAGTTTAGTTTAGACTTTAACCACCAACGAATCAACCAACCAAACCACATTATTTATCTTAGCATATTCGCACAACTTAACACCCTAAACTAGTTTAGTTTAGACTTAAACCAACAACGAATCCACCAACCAAACCACATTATTTATCTTAGCATATTCACACAACCTAACAACCTAAACTAGTTTAGTTTAGACTTAAACCTACAACGAATCAACCAAACAAACCACATTATTTATCTTAGCATATTCGCACAACTTGACAACCTAAACTAGTTTAGTTTAGACCTAAACCAACAACGAATCTACCAACCAAACCACATTATTTATCTTAGAATATTCGCACAACTTAACAACCTAATCTAGTTTAGTTTAGACTTAAACCAACAACGAATCAACCAACCAAACCACATTATTTATCTTAGCATATTCGCACAACTTAACAACCTAAACTAGTTTAGTTTAGACTTAAACCAACAACGAATCTACCAACTAAACCACATTATTTATCTTAGAATATTCGCACAACTTAACAACCTATACTAGTTTAGTTTAGACTTAAACCAACAACGAATCCACCAACCAAACCACATTATTTATCTTAGCATATTCGCACAACTTAACAACTTAAACTAGTTTAGTTTAGAATTAAACCAACAACGAATCCACCAACCAAACCACATTATTTACCTTAGCATATTCACATAACCTAAACTAGTTTAGTTTAGACTTAAACCAACAATGAATCAACCAACCAAACCACATTATTTATCTTAGCATATTCACACAACCTAAACTAGTTTTGTTTAGACTTAAACCAACAACGAATCCACCAACCAAACCACATTATTTACCTTAGCATATTCACATAACCTAAACTAGTTTAGTTTAGACTTAAACCAACAACGAATCAACCAACCAAACCACATTATTTATCTTACCATATTCACACAACCTAAACTAGTTTTGTTTAGACTTAAACCAACAACGAATCCACCAACCAAACCACATTATTTATATTAGCATATTCACACAACCTAACAACCTAAACTAGTTTAGTTTAGACTTAAACCTACAACGAATCAACCAAACAAACCACATTATTTATCTTAGCATATTCGCACAACTTGACAACCTAAACTAGTTTAGTTTAGACCTAAACCAACAACGAATCAACCAACCAAACCACATTATTTATCTTAGCATATTCGCACAACTTAACAGCCTAAACTAATTTAGTTTAGACTTAAACCAACAACAAATCTACCAACCAAACCACATTATTTATCTTAGAATATTCGCACAACTTAACAACCTAAACTAGTTTAGTTTAGACTTAAACCAACAACGAATCAACCAACCAAACCACATTATTTATCTTAGCATATTTGCACAACTTAACAACCTAAACTAGTTTAGTTTAGACTTAAACCAACAACGAATCAACCAACCAAACCACATTATTTATCTTAACATATTCACACAACCTAAACTACTTTAGTTTAGACTTAAACCAACAACGAATCAACCAACCAAACCACATTATTTATCTTAGCATATTCGCACAACTTAACAACCTAAACTAGTTAAGTTTAGACTTAAACCAACAACGAATCAACCAACCAAACCGCATTTTTTATCTTTGCATATTCGCACAACTTAACAACCTAAACTAGTTTAGTTTAGACTTAAACCAACAACGAATCAACCAACCAAACCATATTATTTATCTTAGCGTATTCACAAAACCTAAACTAGTTTAGTTTAGACTTAAACCAACAACGAATCAACCAACCAAACCACATTATTTATCTTAGCATATTCGCACAACTTAACAACCTAAACTAGTTTAGTTTAGACTTAAACCAACAACGAATCAACCAACCAAACCACATTATTTATCTTAGCATATTCACACAACTTAACAACCTAAACTAGTTTAGTTTAGACTTAAACCAACAACAAATCAGCCAACCAAACCACATTATTTATCTTAGCATATTCGCACAACTTAACAACCTAAACTAGTTTAGTTTAGACTTAAACCAACAACTAATCCACCAACCAAACCACATTATTTATCTTAGCATATTCGCACAACTTAACAACCTAAACTAGTTTAGTTTAGACTTAAACCAACAAATCTAATCAACCAACCAAACCACATTATTTATCTTAGCATATTCAAGACAACTTAACAACCTAAACTAGTTTAGTTTAGACTTAAACCAACAACGAATCTACCAACCAAACCACATTATTTATCTTAGCATATTCGCACAACTTAACAACCTAAACTAGTTTAGTTTAGACTTAAACCAACAACGAATCCACCAACCAAACCACATTATTTATCTTAGCATATTCGCACAACTTAACAACCTAAACTAGTTTAGTTTAGACTTAAACCAACAACGAATCCACCAACCAAACCACATTATTTATCTTAGCATATTCGAACAACTTAACAACCTAAACTAGTTTAGTTTAGACTTAAACCAACAATGAATCAACCAACCAAACCACATTATTTATCTTAGCATATTTGCACAACTTAACAACCTAAACTAGTTTAGTCTAGACTTAAACCAACAACGAATCCACCAACCAAGCCACATTATTTATCTTAGCATATTCACACAACCTAAACTAGTTTAGTTTAGACATAAACCAACAACAAATCTACCAACCAAACCACATTATTTATCTTAGCATATTCGCACAACTTAACAACCTAAACTAGTTTAGTTTAGACGTAAACCAACAACGAATCCACCAACCAAACCACATTATTTATCTTAGCATATTCACACAACTTGACAACCTAAACTAGTTTAGCTTAGACTTAAACCAACAACGAATCCACCAACCAAACTACATTATTTATCTTAGCATATTCACACAACCTAAACTTGTTTAGTTTAGACTTAATCCAACAACGAATCAACCAACCAAACCACATTATTTATCTTAGCATATTCGCACAACTTAACAACCTAAACTAATTTAGTTTAGACTTAAACCAACAACAAATCTACCAACCAAACCACATTATTTATCTTAGAATATTCGCACAACTTAACAACCTAAACTAGTTTAGTTTAGACTTAAACCAACAAGGAATCAACCAACCAAACCACATTATTTAACTTAGCATATTTGCACAACTTAACAACCTAAACTAGTTTAGTTTAGACTTAAACCAACAACGAATCAACCAACCCAACCACATTATTTATCTTAGCATATTCCCACAACTTAACAACCTAAACTAGTTTAGTTTAGACTTAAACCAACAACGAATCAACCAACCAAACCACATTATTTATCTTAGCATATTCGCACAACTTAACAACCTAAACTAGTTTAGTTTAGACTTAAACCAACAACGAATCAACCAACCAAACCACATTATTTATCTTAGCATATTCGCACAACTTAACAACCTAAACTAGTTTAGTTTAGACTTAAACCAACAACTAATCAACCAACCAAACCACATTATTTATCTTAGCATATTCGCACAACTTAACAACCTAAACTAGTTTAGTTTAGACTTAAACCAACAACGAATCAACCAACCAAACCACATTATTTATCTTAGCATATTCGCACAACTTAACAACCTAAACTAGTTTAGTTTAGACTTAAACCAACAACGAATCAACCAACCAAACCACATTATTTATCTTAGCATATTCGCACAACTTAACAACCTAAACTAGTTTAGTTTAGACTTAAACCAACAACGAATCAACCAACCAAACCACATTATTTATCTTAGCATATTCGCACAACTTAACAACCTAAACTAGTTTAGTTTAGACTTAAACCAACAACGAATCCACCAACCAAACCACATTATTTATCTTAGCATATTCGCACAACTTAACAACCTAAACTAGTTTAGTTTAGACTTAAACCAACAACGAATCCACCAACCAAACCACATTATTTATCTTAGCATATTCGCACAACTTAACAACCTTAACTAGTTTAGTTTAGACTTAAACCAACAATGAATCAACCAACCAAACCACATTATTTATCTTAGCATATTTGCACAACTTAACAACCTAAACTAGTTTAGTTTAGACTTAAACCAACAAAGAATCCACCAACCAAACCACATTATTTATCTTAGCATATTCGCACAACTTAACAACCTAAACTAGTTTAGTTTAGACTTAAACCAACAACGAATCAACCAACCAAACCACATTATTTATCTTAGCATATTCGCACAACTTAACAACCTAAACTAGTTTAGTTTAGACTTAAACCAACAACGAATCCACCAACCAAACCACATTATTTATCTTAGCATATTCGCACAACTTAACAACCTAAACTAGTTTAGTTTAGACTTAAACCAACAACTAATCAACCAACCAAACCACATTATTTATCTTAGCATATTCGCACAACTTAACAACCTAAACTAGTTTAGTTTAGACTTAAACCAACAACTAATCAACCAACCAAACCACATTATTTATCTTAGCATATTCACACAACTTAACAACCTAAACTAGTTTAGTTTAGACTTAAACCAACAACAAATCAACCAACCAAACCACATTATTTATCTTAGCATATTCGCACAACTTAACAACCTAAACTAGTTTAGTTTAGACTTAAACCAACAACGAATCAACCAACCAAACCACATTATTTATCTTAGCATATTCGCACAACTTAACAACCTAAACTAGTTTAGTTTAGACTTAAACCAACAACGAATCAACCAACCAAACCACATTATTTATCTTAGCATATTCGCACAACTTAACAACCTAAACTAGTTTAGTTTAGACTTAAACCAACAACGAATCAACCAACCAAACCACATTATTTATCTTAGCATATTCGCACAACTTAACAACCTAAACTAGTTTAGTTTAGACTTAAACCAACAACGAATCAACCAACCAAACCACATTATTTATCTTAGCATATTCAAGCACAACTTAACAACCTAAATTAGTTTAGTTTAGACTTAAACCAACAACTAATCAACCAACCACACCACATTATTTATCTTAGCATATTCGCACAACTTAACAACCTAAACTAGTTTAGTTTAGACTTAAACCAACAAATCTAATCAACCAACCAAACCACATTATTTATCTTAGCATATTCGCACAACTTAACAACCTAAACTAGTTTAGTTTAGACTTAAACCAACAACGAATCAACCAACCAAACCACATTATTTATCTTAGCATATTCGCACAACTTAACAACCTAAACTAGTTTTGTTTTGAGTTTATCCAACTTCGTATCAACCAACCAAACCACATTATTTATCTTAGCATATTCGCACAACTTAACAACCTAAACTAGTTTAGTTTAGACTTAAACCAACAACGAATCAACCAACCAAACCACATTATTTATCTTAGCATATTCGCACAACTTAACAACCTAAACTAGTTTAGTTTAGACTTAAACCAACAACGAATCAACCAACCAAACCACATTATTTATCTTAGCATATTCAAGACAACTTAACAACCTAAACTAGTTTAGTTTAGACTTAAACCAACAACGAATCAACCAACCAAACCACATTATTTATCTTAGCATATTCGCACAACTTAACAACCTAAACTAGTTTAGTTTAGACTTAAACCAACAACTAATCCACCAACCAAACCACATTATTTATCTTAGCATATTCGCACAACTTAACAACCTAAACTAGTTTAGTTTAGACTTAAACCAACAACGAATCCACCAACCAAACCACATTATTTATCTTAGCATATTCGCACAACTTAACAACCTAAACTAGTTTAGTTTAGACTTAAACCAACAACGAATCAACCAACCAAACCACATTATTTATCTTAGCATATTCGCAGAACTTAACAACCTAAACTAGTTTAGTTTAGACTTAAACCAACAACTAATCCACCAACCAAACCACATTATTTATCTTAGCATATTCGCACAACTTAACAACCTAAACTAGTTTAGTTTAGACTTAAACCAACAACGAATCAACCAACCAAACCACATTATTTATCTTAGCATATTCGCACAACTTAACAACCTAAACTAGTTTAGTTTAGACTTAAACCAACAACTAATCCACCAACCAAACCACATTATTTATCTTAGCATATTCGCACAACTTAACAACCTAAACTAGTTTAGTTTAGACTTAAACCAACAACGAATCAACCAACCAAACCACATTATTTATCTTAGCATATTCGCACAACTTAACAACCTAAACTAGTTTAGTTTAGACTTAAACCAACAACAAATCAGCCAACCAAACCATATTATTTATCTTAGCATATTCGCACAACTTAACAACCTAAACTAGTTTAGTTTAGACTTAAACCAACAACAAATCAACCAACCAAACCACATTATTTATCTTAGCATATTCGCACAACTTAACAACCTAAACTAGTTTAGTTTAGACTTAAACCAACAACGAATCAACCAACCAAACCACATTATTTATCTTAGCATATTCGCACAACTTAACAACCTAAACTAGTTTAGTTTAGACTTAAACCAACAAATAATCAACCAACCAAACCACATTATTTATCTTAGCATATTCGCACAACTTAACAACCTAAACTAGTTTAGTTTAGACTTAAACCAACAACGAATCAACCAACCAAACCACATTATTTATCTTAGCATATTCGCACAACTTAACAACCTAAACTAGTTTAGTTTAGACTTAAACCAACAACGAATCAACCAACCAAACCACATTATTTATCTTAGCATATTCGCACAACTTAACAACCTAAACTAGTTTAGTTTAGACTTAAACCAACAACGAATCAACCAACCAAACCACATTATTTATCTTAGCATATTCGCACAACTTAACAACCTAAACTAGTTTAGTTTAGACTTAAACCAACAACGAATCAACCAACCAAACCACATTATTTATCTTAGCATATTCGCACAACTTAACAACCTAAACTAGTTTAGTTTAGACTTAAACCAACAACGAATCAACCAACCAAACCACATTATTTATCTTAGCATATTCGCACAACTTAACAACCTAAACTAGTTTAGTTTAGACTTAAACCAACAACGAATCAACCAACCAAACCACATTATTTATCTTAGCATATTCGCACAACTTAACAACCTAAACTAGTTTAGTTTAGACTTAAACCAACATCTAATGCAACAACCAAACCACATTATTTATCTTAGCATATTAGCACAACTTAACAACCTAAACTAGTTTAGTTTAGACTTAAACCAACAACGAATCCACCAACCAAACCACATTATTTATCTTAGCATATTCGCACAACTTAACAACCTAAACTAGTTTAGTTTAGACTTAAACCAACAACGAATCAACCAACCAAACCACATTATTTATCTTAGCATATTCGCACAACTTAACAACCTAAACTAGTTTAGTTTAGACTTAAACCAACAACTAATCCACCAACCAAACCACATTATTTATCTTAGCATATTCGCACAACTTAACAACCTAAACTAGTTTAGTTTAGACTTAAACCAACAAATCTAATCAACCAACCAAACCACATTATTTATCTTAGCATATTCGCAAGACAACATAACAACCTAATCTAGTTTAGTTTAGACTTAAACCAACAACTAATCCACCAACCAAACCACATTATTTATCTTAGCATATTCGCACAACTTAACAACCTAAACTAGTTTAGTTTAGACTTAAACCAACAACGAATCAACCAACCAAACCACATTATTTATCTTAGCATATTCGCACAACTTAACAACATAAACTAGTTTAGTTTAGACTTAAACCAAAAACAAAACAACCAAAAAAACCACATTATTTAACTTAGCATATTCAAGACAACTTAACAAGCTAATCTATTTTAGTTTAGACTTAATCCAACAACTAATCAACCAACCAAAAATAATTATTTTTCTTAGCATATTCGCACAACTTATCTACCTAAACGAGTTTAGTTTAGACTTAAACCAACAAATCTAATCAACCAACCAAACCACATTATTTATCTTAGCATATTCGCACAACTTAACAACCTAAACTAGTTTAGTTTAGACTTAAACCAACAACTAATCAACCAACCAAACCACATTATTTATCTTAGCATATTCGCACAACTTAACAACCTAAACTAGTTTAGTTTAGAATTAAACCAACAACTAATCAACCAACAAAACAACATTATTTATATTAGCATATTCAATCATATTATCAAACTAAACTAGTTTAGTTTAGACTTAAAGCAACAACTAATCAACCAACCAAACCACATTATTTATCTTAGCATATTCGCACAACTTAACAACCTAAACTAGTTTAGTTTAGACTTAAACCAACAACGAATCAACCAACCAAACCACATTATTTATCTTAGCATATTCGCACAACTTAACAACCTAAACTAGTTTAGTTTAGACTTAAACCAACAACGAATCCACCAACCAAACCACATTATTTAGCTTAGCATATACGCACAACTTAAGAACCTAAACTAGTTTAGTTTAGACTTAAACCAACAACGAATCAACCAACCAAACCACATTATTTATCTTAGCATATTCGCACAACTTAACAACCTAAACTAGTTTAGTTTAGACTTAAACCAACAACGAATCAACCAACCAAACCACATTATTTATCTTAGCATATTCAAGCACAACTTAACAACCTAAACTAGTTTAGTTTAGACTTAAACCAACAAATCTAATCAACCAACCAAACAACATTATTTATCTTAGCATATTTGCACAACTTAACAACCTAATCTAGTTTAGTTTATACTTAAACTAACAACTAATCAACCACCCAAACCACATTATTTATCTTAGCATATTCAAGACAACTTAACAACCTAAACTAGTTTAGTTTAGACTTAAACCAACAACGAATCAACCAACCAAACCACATTATTTATCTTAGCATATTCGCACAACTTAACAACCTAAACTAGTTTAGTTTAGACTTAAACCAACAACGAATCCACCAACCAAACCACATTATTTATCTTAGCATATTCGCACAACTTAACAACCTAAACTAGTTTAGTTTAGACTTAAACCAACAACGAATCAACCAACCAAACCACATTATTTATCTTAGCATATTCGCACAACTTAACAACCTAAACTAGTTTAGTTTAGACTTAAACCAACAACGAATCAACCAACCAAACCACATTATTTATCTTAGCATATTCGCACAACTTAACAACCTAAACTAGTTTAGTTTAGACTTAAACCAACAACTAATCCACCAACCAAACCACATTATTTATCTTAGCATATTCGCACAACTTAACAACCTAAACTAGTTTAGTTTAGACTTAAACCAACAACTAATCAACCAACCAAACCACATTATTTATCTTAGCATATTCGCACAACTTAACAACCTAAACTAGTTTAGTTTAGACTTAAACCATCAAATCTAATCCACCAACCAAACCACATTATTTATCTTAGCATATTTGCACAACTTAACAACCTAAACTAGTTTAGTTTAGACTTAAACCAACAACGAATCAACCAACCAAACCACATTATTTATCTTAACATATTCAAGCACAACTTAACAACCTAAACTAGTTTAGTTTAGACTTAAACCAACAACGAATCAACCAACCAAACCACATTATTTATCTTAGCATATTCAAGACAACTTAACAACCTAAACTAGTTTAGTTTAGACTTAAACCAACAACAAATCAACCAACCAAACCACATTATTTATCTTAGCATATTCGCACAACTTAACAACCTAAACTAGTTTAGTTTAGACTTAAACCAACAACGAATCAACCAACCAAACCACATTATTTATCTTAGCATATTCGCACAACTTAACAACCTAAACTAGTTTAGTTTAGACTTAAACCAACAACTAATCAACCAACCAAACCACATTATTTATCTTAGCATATTATCACAACTTAACAACCTAAACTAGTTTAGTTTAGACTTAAACCAACAACTAATCAACCAACCAAACCACATTATTTATCTTAGCATATTCGCACAACTTAACAACCTAAACTAGTTTAGTTTAGACTTAAACCAACAACGAATCAACCAACCAAACCACATTATTTATCTTAGCATATTCGCACAACTTAACAACCTAAACTAGTTTAGTTTAGACTTAAACCAACAACGAATCAACCAACCAAACCACATTATTTATCTTAGCATATTCGCACAACTTAACAACCTAAACTAGTTTAGTTTAGACTTAAACCAACAACTAATCAACCAACCAAACCACATTATTTATCTTAGCATATTCGCAAAACTTAACAACCTAAACTAGTTTAGTTTAGACTTAAACCAACAACGAATCAACCAACCAAACCACATTATTTATCTTAGCATATTCAAGACAACTTAACAACCTAAACTAGTTTAGTTTAGACTTAAACCAACAAATCTAATCAACCAACCAAACCACATTATTTATCTTAGCATATTCGCACAACTTAACATCCTAAACTAGTTTATTTTAGACATAAACTAACTACTAATCAACCAACCAAAACACATTATTTATCTTAGCATATTCAAGCACAACTTAACAACCTAAACTAGTTTAGTTTAGACTTAAACCAACAACGAATCAACCAACCAAACCACATTATTTATCTTAGCATATTCGCACAACTTAACAACCTAAACTAGTTTAGTTTAGACTTAAACCAACAAATCTAATCAACCAACCAAACCACATTATTTATCTTAGCATATTCGCACAACTTAACAACCTAAACTAGTTTAGTTTAGACTTAAACCAACAACGAATCAACCAACCAAACCACATTATTTATCTTAGCATATTCGCACAACTTAACAACCTAAACTAGTTTAGTTTAGAATTAAACCAACAACTAATCAACCAACCAAACCACATTATTTATCTTAACATATTCGACAACTTAACAACCTCAACTAGTTTATTTTAGACTTAAACCACCAACGAATCAACCAACCAAACCACATTATTTATCTTAGAATATTCGCACAACTTAACAACCTAAACTAGTTTAGTTTAGACTTAAACCAACAACTAATCCACCAACCAAACCACATTATTTATCTTAGCATATTAGCACAACTTAACAACCTAAACTAGTTTAGTTTAGACTTAAACCAACAACAAATCAACCAACCAAACCACATTATTTATCTTAGCATATTCGCAAGACAACTTAACAACCTAAACTAGTTTAGTTTAGACTTAAACCAACAACGAATCCACCAACCAAACCACATTATTTATCTTAGCATATTCGCACAACTTAACAACCTAAACTAGTTTAGTTTAGACTTAAACCAACAAATCTAATCATCCAACCAACCCATAGTATTTATCTTAGCATATTCGCACAACTTAACAACATAAACTAGTTTAGTTTAGACTTAAACCAAAAACGAATCACCCAACCAAACCACATTATTTATCTTAGCATATTCAAGACAACTTAACAACCTAAACTAGTTTAGTTTAGACTTAAACCAACAACTAATCAACCAACCAAACCACATTATTTATCTTAGCATATTCAAGACAACTTAACAACCTAAACTAGTTTAGTTTAGACTTAAACCAACAACGAATCAACCAACCAAACCACATTATTTATCTTAGCATATTCGACAACTTAACAACCTAAACTAGTTTAGTTTAGACTTAAACCAACAACGAATCAACCAACCAAACAACATTATTTATCTTAGCATATTCGCACAACTTAACAACCTAAACTAGTTTAGTTTAGACTTAAACCAACAACGAATCAACCAACCAAACCACATTATTTATCTTAGCATATTCAAGCACAACTTAACAACCTAAACAAGATTAGAATAGACTTAATCCAACAACTAATCAACAAACCAAACAACATAATTTATCTAAGCATATTCAAGACAACTTAATAACCTAAAATAGTTTAGTTTATACTTAAACCAACAACTAATCAACCAACCAAACCACATTATTTATCTTAGCATATTCGCACAACTTAACAACCTAAACTAGTTTACTTTAGACTTAAACCAACAACTAATCAACAAACCAAACCACATTATTTATCTTAGCATATTCAAGACAACTTAACAACCTAAACTAGTTTAGTTTAGACTTAAACCAACAACGAATCAACCAACCAAACCACATTATTTATCTTAGCATATTCGCACAACTTAACGACCTAAACTAGTTTAGTTTAGACTTAAACCAACAAATCTAATCAACCAACCAAACCACATTATTTATATTAGCATATTCGCACAACTTAACAACCTAATCTAGTTTAGTTTAGACTTAAACCAACCTCTTATCAACCAACCAAACCACATTATTTATCTTAGCATATTCGCACAACTTAACAACCTAAACTAGTTTAGTTTAGACTTAAACCAACAACTAATCAACCAACAAAACCACATTATTTATCTTAGCATATTAGCACAAATTAACAACCTAAACTAGTTTAGTTTAGACTTAAAACAACAACGAATCAACCAACCAAACCACATTATTTATCTTAGCATATTCGCACAACTTAACAACCTAAACTAGTTTAGTTTAGACTTAAACCAACAACTAATCCACCAACCAAACCACATTATTTATCTTAGCATATTCGCACAACTTAACAACCTAAACTAGTTTAGTTTAGACTTAAACCAACAACGAATCAACCAACCAAACCACATTATTTATCTTAGCATATTCGCACAACTTAACAACCTAAACTAGTTTAGTTTAGACTTAAACCAACAACGAATCAACCAACCAAACCACATTATTTACCTTATCATATTCGCTCACCTTCACAACCTTATCTAGTTTAGTTTAGTGTTAAATGAAGTTCGATTCTACCAACCAAACCACATTATTTATCTTAGCATATTCGCACAACTTAACAACCTAAACTATTTTAGTTTAGACTTAAACCAACAAAATATCATCCCACCAAACCCCCTTATTTATCTTAGCATATTCGCAGACAACTTATCAAACTAAACTAGTTTAGTTTAGACTTAAACCAACAACTAATCCACCAACCAAACCACATTATTTATCTTAGCATATTCGCACAACTTAACAACCTAAACTAGTTTAGTTTAGACTTAAACCAACAACGAATCAACCAACCAAACCACATTATTTATCTTAGCATATTCGCACAACTTAACAACCTAAACTAGTTTAGTTTAGACTTAAACCAACAACGAATCAACCAACCAAACCACATTATTTATCTTAGCATATTCAAGACAACTTAACAACCTAAACTAGTTTAGTTTAGACTTAAACCAACAACAAATCAACCAACCAAACCACATTATTTATCTTAGCATATTCAAGCACAACTTAACAACCTAAACTAGTTTAGTTTAGACTTAAACCAACAACGAATCAACCAACCAAACCACATTATTTATCTTAGCATATTCGCACAACTTAACAACCTAAACTAGTTTAGTTTAGACTTAAACCAACAACGAATCAACCAACCAAACCACATTATTTATCTTAGCATATTCAAGCACAACTTAACAACCTAAACTTGTTTAGTTTAGACTTAAACCAACAACTAATCAACCAACCAAACCACATTAATTATCTTAGCATATTCAAGACAACTTAACAACCTAAACTAGTTTAGTTTAGACTTAAACCAACAACGAATCAACCAACCAAACCACATTATTTATCTTAGCATATTCGCACAACTTAACAACCTAAACTAGTTTAGTTTAGACTTAAACCAACAACTAATCAACCAACCAAACCACATTATTTATCTTAGCATATTCGCAAGACAACTTAACAACCTAAACTAGTTTAGTTTAGACTTAAACCAACAACGAATCAACCAACCAAACCACATTATTTATCTTAGCATATTCGCACAACTTAACAACCTAAACTAGTTTAGTTTAGACTTAAACCAACAAATCTAATCAACCAACCAAACCACATTATTTATCTTAGCATATTCGCACAACTTAACAACCTAAACTAGTTTAGTTTAGACTTAAACCAACAACGAATCCACCAACCAAACCACATTATTTATCTTAGCATATTCGCACAACTTAACAACCTAAACTAGTTTAGTTTAGACTTAAACCAACAACGAATCAACCAACCAAACCACATTATTTATCTTAGCATATTCAAGACAACTTAACAACCTAAACTAGTTTAGTTTAGACTTAAACCAACAACTAATCCACCAACCAAACCACATTATTTATCTTAGCATATTCGCACAACTTAACAACCTAAACTAGTTTAGTTTAGACTTAAACCAACAACGAATCAACCAACCAAACCACATTATTTATCTTAGCATATTCGCACAACTTAACAACCTAAACTAGTTTAGTTTAGACTTAAACCAACAACGAATCCACCAACCAAACCACATTATTTATCTTAGCATATTCAAACAACTTAACAACCTAAACTAGTTTAGTTTAGACTTAAACCAACAACTAATCAACCAACCAAACCACATTATTTATCTTAGCATATTCGCACAACTTAACAACCTAAACTAGTTTAGTTTAGACTTAAACCAACAACGAATCCACCAACCAAACCACATTATTTATCTTAGCATATTCGCACAACTTAACAACCTAAACTAGTTTAGTTTAGACTTAAAAAATCTAAGAATCTACCATCCAAACCACATTATTTATCTTAGCCTATTCAAGCACAACTTAACAACCTAAACTAGTTTAGTTTAGACTTAAACCAACAACGAATCAACCAACCAAACCACATTATTTATCTTAGCATATTCGCACAACTTAACAACCTAAACTAGTTTAGTTTAGACTTAAACCAACAACTAATCAACCAACCAAACCACATTATTTATCTTAGCATATTCGCACAACTTAACAACCTAAACTAGTTTAGTTTAGACTTAAACCAACAACGATTCCACCAACCAAACCACATTATTTATCTTAGAATATTCGCACAACTTAACAACCTATACTAGTTTAGTTTAGACTTAAACCAACAACGAATCAACCAACCAAACCACATTATTTATTTTAGCATATTCGCACAACTTAACAACCTAAACTAGTTTAGTTTAGACTTAAACCAACAACGAATCAACCAACCAAACCACATTATTTATCTTAGCATATTCAAGCACAACTTAACAACCTAAACTAGTTTAGTTTAGACTTAAACCAAAAACTAATCCACCAACCAAACCACATTATTTATCTTAGCATATTCAAGCACAACTTAACAACCTAAACTAGTTTAGTTTAGACTTAAACCAACAACGAATCAACCAACCAAACCACATTATTTATGTTAGCATATTCGCAAGACAACTTAACAACCTAAACTAGTTTAGTTTAGACTTAAACCAACAAATCTAATCCACTAACCAAACCACATTATTTATCTTAGCATATTCGCACAACTTAACAACCTAAACTAGTTTAGTTTAGACTTAAACCAACAACGAATCAACCAACCAAACCACATTATTTATCTTAGCATATTCGAACAACTTAACAACCTAAACTAGTTTAGTTTAGACTTAAACCAACAACGAATCAACCAACCAAACCACATTATTTATCTTAGCATATTCGCACAACTTAACAACCTAAACTAGTTTAGTTTAGACTTAAAACCAACAAAGAATCAACCAACCAAACCACATTATTTATCTTAGCATATTCGCACAACTTAACAACCTAAACTAGTTTAGTTTAGACTTAAACCAACAACGAATCAACCAACCAAACCACATTATTTATCTTAGCATATTCGCACAACTTAACAACCTAAACTAGTTTAGTTTAGACTTAAACCAACAACAAATCAACCAACCAAACCACATTATTTATCTTAGCATATTCGCACAACTTAACAACCTAAACTAGTTTAGTTTAGACTTAAACCAACAACAAATCAACCAACCAAACCACATTATTTATCTTAGCATATTAGCACAACTTAACAACCTAAACTAGTTTAGTTTAGACTTAAACCAACAACTAATCAACCAACCAAACCACATTATTTATCTTAGCATATTCGCACAACTTAACAACCTAAACTAGTTTAGTTTAGACTTAAACCAACAACGAATCAACCAACCAAACCACATTATTTATCTTAGCATATTCAAGACAACTTAACAACCTAAACTAGTTTAGTTTAGACTTAAACCAACAACGAATCAACCAACCAAACCACATTATTTATCTTAGCATATTCGCACAACTTAACAACCTAAACTAGTTTAGTTTAGACTTAAACCAACAACGAATCAACCAACCAAACCACATTATTTATCTTAGCATATTAGCACAACTTAAAAACCTAAACTAGTTTAGTTTAGACTTAAACCAACAACTAATCAACCAACCAAACCACATTATTTATCTTAGCATATTCGCACAACTTAACAACCTAAACTAGTTTAGTTTAGACTTAAACCAACAACGAATCCACCAACCAAACCACATTATTTATCTTAGCATATTCAAACAACCTAAACTAGTTTAGTTTAGACTTAAACCAACAACGAATCAACCAACCAAACCACATTATTTATCTTAGCATATTCGCACAACTTAACAACCTAAACTAGTTTAGTTTAGACTTAAACCAACAACGAATCTACCAACCAAACCACATTATTTATCTTAGCATATTCGCACAACTTAACAACCTAAACTAGTTTAGTTTAGACTTAAACCAACAACGAATCAACCAACCAAACCACATTATTTATCTTAGCATATTCGCAAAACTTAACAACCTAAACTAGTTTAGTTTAGACTTAAACCAACAACGAATCAACCAACCAAACCACATTATTTATCTTAGCATATTCGCACAACTTAACAACCTAAACTAGTTTAGTTTAGACTTAAACCAACAACGAATCAACCAACCAAACCACATTATTTATCTTAGCATATTCTCACAACTTAACAACCTAAACTAGTTTAGTTTAGACTTAAACCAACAACGAATCAACCAACCAAACCACATTATTTATCTTAGCATATTCGCACAACTTAACAACCTAAACTAGTTTAGTTTAGACTTAAACCAACAACGAATCAACCAACCAAACCACATTATTTATCTTAGCATATTCAAGACAACTTAACAACCTAAACTAGTTTAGTTTAGACTTAAACCAACAACGAATCAACCAACCAAACCACATTATTTATCTTAGCATATTCAAGCACAACTTAACAACCTAAACTAGTTTAGTTTAGACTTAAACCAACAAATCTAATCAACCAACCAAACCACATTATTTATCTTAGCATATTCAAGCACAACTTAACAACCTAAACTAGTTTAGTTTAGACTTAAACCAACAACGAATCAACCAACCAAACAACATTATTTATCTTAGCATATTCGCACAACTTAACAACCTAAACTAGTTTAGTTTAGACTTAAACCAACAACTAAAAAACCAACAAAACAACATTATTTAGCTTAGCATATTCAAGACAACTTAACAACCTAAACTAGTTTAGTTTAGACTTAAACCAACAACGAATCAACCAACCAAACCACATTATTTATCTTAGCATATTCGCACAACTTAACAACCTAAACTAGTTTAGTTTAGACTTAAACCAACAACGAATCAACCAACCAAACCACATTATTTATCTTAGCATATTCGCAGACAACTTAACAACCTAAACTAGTTTAGTTTAGACTTAAACCAACAACTAATCAACCAACCAAACCACATTATTTATCTTAGCATATTCGCACAACTTAACAACCTAAACTAGTTTAGTTTATACTTAAACCAACAACGAATCAAACAACCAAACCACATTATTTATCTTAGCATATTCGCACAACTTAACAACCTAAACTAGTTTAGTTTAGACTTTAAACAACAAACGAATCAACCAACCAAAACCACATTATTTATCTTAGCATATTCGCACAACTTAACACCCTAAACTAGTTTAGTTTAGACTTAAACCAACAACGAATCAACCAACCAAACCACATTATTTATCTTAGCATATTCACAAAACCTAAACTAGTTTAGTTTAGACTTAAACCAACAACGAATCAACCAACCAAACCACATTATTTATCTTAGCATATTCGCACAACTTAACAACCTAAACTAGTTTAGTTTAGACTTAAACCAACAACGAATCCACCAACCAAACCACATTATTTATCTTAGCATATTAGCACAACTTAACAACCTTAACTAGTTTAGTTTAGACTTAAACCAACAACTAATCAACCAACCAAACCACATTATTTATCTTAGCATATTCGCACAACTTAACAACCTAAACTAGTTTAGTTTAGACTTAAACCAACAACTCATCCACCAACCAAACCACATTATTTATATTATCATATTCTAACAACTTAACAACCTAAACTAGTTTAGTTTAGACTTAAACCAACAACGAATCAACCAACCAAACCACATTATTTATCTTAGCATATTCGCACAACTTAACAACCTAAACTAGTTTAGTTTAGACTTAAACCAACAACGAATCCACCAACCAAACCACATTATTTATCTTAGCATATTCGCACAACTTAACAACCTAAACTAGTTTAGTTTAGACTTAAAACCAACAAAGAATCAACCAACCAAACCACATTATTTATCTTAGCATATTCGCACAACTTAACAACCTAAACTAGTTTAGTTTAGACTTAAACCAAAATCTAATCCACCAACAAAACCACATTATTTATCTTAGCATATTCGCAGACAACTTAACAACCTAAACTAGTTTAGTTTAGACTTAAACCAACAACGAATCAACCAACCAAACCACATTATTTATCTTAGCATATTCGCAAAACTTAACAACCTAAACTAGTTTTGTTTAGACTTAAACCAACAACGAATCCACCAACCAAACCACATTATTTACCTTAGCATATTCGCACAACTTAACAACCTAAACTAGTTTAGTTTAGACTTAAACCAACAAATTATAAACCAACCAAACCACATTATTTATCTTAGCATATTCGCACAACTTAACAACCTAAACTAGTTTAGTTTAGACTTAAACCAACAACGAATCAACCAACCAAACCACATTATTTATCTTAGCATATTCGCACAACTTAACAACCTAAACTAGTTTAGTTTAGACTTAAACCAACAACGAATCCACCAACCAAACCACAATATTTATCTTAGCATATTCGCACAACTTAACAACCTAAACTAGTTTAGTTTAGACTTAAACCAACAACGAATCAACCAACCAAACCACATTATTTATCTTAGCATATTCGCACAACTTAACAACCTAAACTAGTTTAGTTTAGACTTAAACCAACAACTAATCAACCATCCAAACCACATTATTTATCTTAGCATATTCAAGACAACTTAACAACCTAAACTAGTTTAGTTTAGACTTAAACCAACAAATCTAATCCACCAACCAAACCACATTATTTATCTTAGCATATTCGCACAACTTAACAACCTAAACTAGTTTAGTTTAGACTTAAACCAACAACGAATCAACCAACCAAACCACATTATTTAACTTAGAATATTCAAGACAACTTAACAACCTAAACTAGTTTAGTTTAGACTTAAACCAACAACGAATCCACCAACCAAACCACATTATTTATCTTAGCATATTCGCACAACTTAACAACCCAAACTAGTTTAGTTTAGACTTAAACCAACAATAAATCAACCAACCAAACCACATTATTTATCTTAGCATATTCGCACAACTTAACAACCTAAACTAGTTTAGTTTAGACTTAAACCAACAACGAATCAACCAACCAAACCACATTATTTAACTTAGCATATTCGCACAACTTAACAACCTAAACTAGTTTAGTTTAGACTTAAACCAACAACGAATCCACCAACCAAACCACATTATATATATTAGCATATTCGCACAACTTAACAACCTAAACTAGTTTAGTTTACACTTAAACCAACAACGAATCCACCAACCAAACCACATTATTTATCTTAGCATATTCGCACAACTTAACAACCTAAACTAGTTTAGTTTAGACTTAAACCAACAACGAATCAACCAACCAAACCACATTATTTATCTTAGCATATTCGCACAACTTAACAACCTAAACTAGTTTAGTTTAGACTTAAACCAACAACGAATCCACCAACCAAACCACATTATTTACCTTAGCATATTCGCACAACTTAACAACCTAAACTAGTTTAGATTAGACTTAAACCAACAACGAATCAACCAACCAAACCACATTATTTATCTTAGCATATTCGCACAACTTAACAACCTAAACTAGTTTAGTTTAGACTTAAACCAACAACGAATTAACCAACCAAACCACATTATTTATCTTAGCTTATTCGCACAACTTAACAACCTAAACTAGTTTAGTTTACACTTAATCAAACAATGAATCCACCAACTAAACCACATTATTTATCTTAGCATATTCAAGCACAACTTAACAACCTAAACTAGTTTAGTTTAGACTTAAACCAACAACTAATCAACCAACCAAACCACATTATTTATCTTAGCATATTCAAGACAACTTAACAACCTAAACTAGTTTAGTTTAGACTTAAACCAACAAATCTAATCCACCAACCAAACCACATTATTTATCTTAGCATATTCGCACAACTTAACAACCTAAACTAGTTTAGTTTAGACTTAAACCAACAACGAATCAACCAACCAAACCACATTATTTATCTTAGCATATTCGCACAACTTAACAACCTAAACTAGTTTAGTTTAGACTTAAACCAACAACGAATCAACCAACCAAACCGCATTTTTTATCTTAGCATATTCAAGACAACTTAACAACCTAAACTAGTTTAGTTTAGACTTAAACCAACAATCTAATCAACCAACCAAACCACATTATTTATCTTAGCATATTCGCACAACTTAACAACCTAAACTAGTTTAGTTTAGACTTAAACCAACAACGAATCAACCAACCAAACCACATTATTTATCTTAGCATATTCGCACAACTTAACAACCTAAACTAGTTTAGTTTAGACTTAAACCAACAACAAATCAACCAACCAAACCACATTATTTATCTTAGCATATTCGCACAACTTAACAACCTAAACTAGTTTAGTTTAGACTTAAACCAACAACGAATCAACCAACCAAACCACATAATTTATCTTAGCATATTCGGACAACTTAACAACCTAAACTAGTTCAGTTTAGACTTAAACCAACAACGAATCAACCAACCAAACCACATTATTTATCTTAGCATATTCGCACAACTTAACAACCTAAACTAGTTTAGTTTAGACTTAAACCAACAACGAATCAACCAACCAAACTACATAATTTATCTTAGTATATTCGCACAACTTAACAACCTAAACTAGTTTAGTTTAGACTTAAACCAACAACGAATCAACCAACCAAACCACATTATTTATCTTAGCATATTCGCACAACTTAACAACCTAAACTAGTTTAGTTTAGACTTAAACCAACAACAAATCAGCCAACCAAACCACATTATTTATCTTAGCATATTCGCACAACTTAACAACCTAAACTAGTTTAGTTTAGACTTAAACCAACAACGAATCAACCAACCAAACCACATTATTTATCTTAGCATATTCGCACAACTTAACAACCTAAACTAGTTTAGTTTAGACTTAAACCAACAACGAATCAACCAACCAAACCACATTATTTATCTTAGCATATTCGCACAACTTAACAACCTAAACTAGTTTAGTTTAGACTTAAACCAACAAATCTAATCAACCAACCAAACCACATTATTTATCTTAGCATATTCAAGACAACTTAACAACCTAAACTAGTTTAGTTTAGACTTAAACCAACAAATCTAATCAACCAACCAAACCACATTATTTATCTTAGCATATTCGCACAACTTAACAACCTAAACTAGTTTAGTTTAGACTTAAACCAACAACGAATCAACCAACCAAACCACATTATTTATCTTAGCATATTCGCACAACTTAACAACCTAAACTAGTTTAGTTTAGACTTAAACCAACAACGAATCAACCAACCAAACCACATTATTTATCTTAGCATATTCAAGACAACTTAACAACCTAAACTAGTTTAGTTTAGACTTAAACCAACAAACGAATCAACCAACCAAACCACATTATTTATCTTAGCATATTCAAGCACAACTTAACAACCTAAACTAGTTTAGTTTAGACTTAAACCAACAAATCTAATCAACCAACCAAACCACATTATTTATCTTAGCATATTCAAGCACAACTTAACAACCTAAACTAGTTTAGTTTAGACTTAAACCAACAACGAATCAACCAACCAAACCACATTATTTATCTTAGCATATTCAAGCACAACTTAACAACCTAAACTAGTTTAGTTTAGACTTAAACCAACAAATCGAATCAACCAACCAAACCACATTATTTATCTTAGCATATTCAAGCACAACTTAACAACCTAAACTAGTTTAGTTTAGACTTAAACCAACAACGAATCAACCAACCAAACCACATTATTTATCTTAGCATATTCGCACAACTTAACAACCTAAACTAGTTTAGTTTAGACTTAAACCAACAACTAATCCACCAACCAAACCACATTATTTATCTTAGCATATTCGCACAACTTAACAACCTAAACTAGTTTAGTTTAGACTTAAACCAACAACTAATCAACCAACCAAACCACATTATTTATCTTAGCATATTCGCAAGACAACTTAACAACCTAAACTAGTTCAGTTTAGACTTAAACCAACAACTAATCCACCAACCAAACCACAGTATTTATCTTAGCATATTCAAGCACAACTTAACAACCTAAACTAGTTTAGTTTAGACTTAAACCAACAACGAATCAACCAACCAAACCACATTATTTATCTTAGCATATTCAAGACAACTTAACAACCTAAACTAGTTTAGTTTAGACTTAAACCAACAAATCGAATCAACCAACCAAACCACATTATTTATCTTAGCATATTCGCACAACTTAACAACCTAAACTAGTTTAGTTTAGACTTAAACCAACAACTAATCCACCAACCAAACCACATTATTTATCTTAGCATATTCGCACAACTTAACAACCTAAACTAGTTTAGTTTAGACTTAAACCAACAACGAATCAACCAACCAAACCACATTATTTATCTTAGCATATTCGCACAACTTAACAACCTAAACTAGTTTAGTTTAGACTTAAACCAACAACGAATCCACCAACCAAACCACATTATTTATCTTAGCATATTCAAGACAACTTAACAACCTAAACTAGTTTAGTTTAGACTTAAACCAACAAATCGAATCAACCAACCAAACCACATTATTTATCTTAGCATATTCGCAGAACTTAACAACCTAAACTAGTTTAGTTTAGACTTAAACCAACAACGAATCCACCAACCAAACCAAATTATTTAACTTAGCATATTAGCACAACTTAACAACATAAACTAGTTTAGTTTAGACTTAAACCAACAACGAATCAACCAACCAAACCACATTATTTATCTTAGCATATTCGCACAACTTAACAACCTAAACTAGTTTAGTTTAGACTTAAACCAACAACGAATCCACCAACCAAACCACATTATTTATCTTAGCATATTCGCACAACTTAACAACCTAAACTAGTTTAGTTTAGACTTAAACCAACAACGAATCAACCAACCAAACCACATTATTTATCTTAGCATATTCGCACAACTTAACAACCTAAACTAGTTTAGTTTAGACTTAAAACCAACAAAGAATCAACCAACCAAACCACATTATTTATCTTAGCATATTCGCACAACTTAACAACCTTAACTAGATTAGTTTAGACTTAAACCAACAACGAATCAACCAACCAAACCACATTATTTATCTTAGCATATTCGCATAACTTAACAACCTACACTAGTTTAGTTTAGACTTAAACCAACAACGATTCCACCAACCAAAGCACATTATTTACCTTAGCATATTCGCACAACTTAACAACCTAAACTAGTTTAGTTTAGACTTAAACCAACAACGAATCAACCAACCAAACCACATTATTTATCTTAGCATATTCGCACAACTTAACAACCTAAACTAGTTTAGTTTAGACTTAAACCAACAACGAATCAACCAACCAAACCACATTATTTATCTTAGCATATTCGCACAACTTAACAACCTAAACTAGATTAGTTTAGACTTAAACCAACAACGAATCAACCAACCAAACCACATTATTTATCTTAGCATATTCGCACAACTTAACAACCTAAACTAGTTTAGTTTAGACTTAAACCAACAACGAATCAACCAACCAAACCACATTATTTATCTTAGCATATTATCACAACTTAACAACCTAAACTAGTTTAGTTTAGACTTAAACCAACAACGAATCAACCAACCAAACCACATTATTTATCTTAGCATATTCGCACAACTTAACAACCTAAACTAGTTTAGTTTAGACTTAAACCAACAACGAATCAACCAACCAAACCACATTATTTATCTTAGCATATTCGCACAACTTAACAACCTAAACTAGTTTAGTTTAGACTTAAACCAACAAATCTAATCAACCAACCAAACCACATTATTTATCTTAGCATATTCAAGCACAAATTAACAACCTTAACTAGTTTAGTTTAGACTTAAACCAACAACTAATCACCCAACCAAACCACATTATTTATCTTAGCATATTCGCACAACTTAACAACCTAAACTAGTTTAGTTTAGACTTAAACCAACAACGAATCAACCAACCAAACTACATAATTTATCTTAGTATATTCGCACAACTTAACAACCTAAACTAGTTTAGTTTAGACTTAAAACAACAACGAATCAACCAACCAAACCACATTATTTATCTTAGCATATTCGCACAACTTAACAACCTAAACTAGTTTAGTTTAGACTTAAACCAACAACTAATCATCCAACCAAACCACATTATTTATCTTAGCATATTCGCACAACTTAACAACCTAAACTAGTTTAGTTTAGACTTAAACCAACAACGAATCAACCAACCAAACTACATAATTTATCTTAGCATATTCGGACAACTTAACAACCTAAACTAGTTCAGTTTAGACTTAAACCAACAACGAATCCACCAACCAAACCACATTATTTATCTTAGCATATTCTGACTACTTAACAACATAATCTATTTTATTTTATACTTAAACCAACAACTAATCAACCAACCAAACCACATTATTTATCTTAGCATATTCGCACAACTTAACAACCTAAACTAGTTTAGTTTAGACTTAAACCAACAACGAATCCACCAACCAAACCACATTATTTATCTTAGCATATTCGCACAACTTAACAACCTAAACTAGTTTAGTTTAGACTTAAACCAACAACGAATCTACCAACGAAACCACATTATTTATCTTAGCATATTCAAGACAACTTAACAACCTAAACTAGTTTAGTTTAGACTTAAACCAACAACTAATCTACCAACGAAACCACATTATTTATCTTAGCATATTCAAGCACAACTTAAAAACCTAAACTAGTTTAGTTTAAACTTAAACCAACAACGAATCAACCAACCAAACCACATTATTTATCTTAGCATATTCAAGCACAACTTAACAACCTAAACTAGTTTAGTTTAGACTTAAACCAACAAATCTAATCAACCAACCAAACCACATTATTTATCTTAGCATATTCAAGCACAACTTAACAACCTCAACTAGTTTAGTTTAGACTTAAAGCAACAACGAATCCACCAACCAAACCACATTATTTATCTTAGCATATTCGCAAGACAACTTAACAACCTTAACTAGTTTAGTTTAGACTTAAACCAACAACGAATCAACCAACCAAACCACATTATTTATCTTAGCATATTCGCACAACTTAACAACCTAAACTAGTTTAGTTTAGACTTAAACCAACAACGAATCAACCAACCAAACCACATTATTTATCTTAGCATATTCAAGACAACTTAACAACCTAAACTAGTTTAGTTTAGACTTAAACCAACAACGAATCCACCAACCAAACCACATTATTTATCTTAGCATATTCGCACAACTTAACAACCTAAACTAGTTTAGTTTAGACTTAAACCAACAACTAATCAACCAACCAAACCACATTATTTATCTTAGCATATTCGCACAACTTAACAACCTAAACAAGTTTAGTTTAGACTTAAACCAACAATCTAATCCACCAACCAAACCACATTATTTATCTTAGCATATTCAAGCACAACTTAACAACCTAAACTAGTTTAGTTTAGACTTAAACCAACAAATCTAATCAACCAACCAAACCACATTATTTATCTTAGCATATTCAAGACAACTTAACAACCTAAACTAGTTTAGTTTAGACTTAAACCAACAACGAATCAACCAACCAAACCACATTATTTATCTTAGCATATTCGCACAACTTAACAACCTAAACTAGTTTAGTTTAGACTTAAACCAACAACGAATCCACCAACCAAACCACATTATTTATCTTAGCATATTCGCACAACTTAACAACCTAAACTAGTTTAGTTTAGACTTAAACCAACAAATCTAATCAACCAACCAAACCACATTATTTATCTTCGCATATTCGATCATCTTACCAACCTAAACTAGTTTATTTTAGACTTAAACCAACAACGAATCCACCAACCAAACCACATTATTTATCTTAGCATATTCGACAACTTAACAACCTAAACTAGTTAAGTTTAGACTTAAACCAACAACGAATCAACCAACCAAACCACATTATTTATCTTAGCATATTCAAGACAACTTAACAACCTAAACTAGTTTAGTTTAGACTTAAACCAACAATCTAATCCACCAACCAAACCACATTATTTATCTTAGCATATTCAAGCACAACTTAACAACCTAAACTAGTTTAGTTTAGACTTAAACCAACAACGAATCAACCAACCAAACCACATTATTTATCTTAGCATATTCGCAAGACAACTTAACAACCTAAACTAGTTTAGTTTAGACTTAAACCAACAAATCTAATCCACCAACCAAACCACATTATTTATCTTAGCATATTCGCAGACAACTTAACAACCTAAACTAGTTTAGTTTAGACTTAACCCAACAACGAATCAACCAACCAAACCACATTATTTATCTTAGCATATTCGCACAACTTAACAACCTAAACTAGTTTAGTTTAGACTTAAACCAACAACTAATCAACCAACAAAACCACATTATTTATCTTAGCATATTCAAGCACAACTTAACAACATAAACTAGATAAGTTTAACCTTAAACCAAAAACTAATCCACCAACCAAAACACATTATTTATCTTAGCATATTCGCACAACTTAACAACCTAAACTAGTTTAGTTTAGACTTAAACCAACAACGAATCAACCAACCAAACCACATTATTTATCTTAGCATATTCAAGCACAACTTAACAACCTAAACTAGTTTAGTTTAGACTTAAACCAACAACTAATCAACCAACCAAACCACATTATTTATCTTAGCATATTCGCAAGACAACTTAACAACCTAAACTAGTTTAGTTTAGACTTAAACCAACAACGAATCAACCAACCAAACCACATTATTTATCTTAGCATATTCAAGACAACTTAACAACCTAAACTAGTTTAGTTTAGACTTAAACCAACAAATCGAATCAACCAACCAAACCACATTATTTATCTTAGCATATTCGCACAACTTAACAACCTAAACTAGTTTAGTTTAGACTTAAACCAACAACGAATCAACCAACCAAACCACATTATTTATCTTAGCATATTCGCACAACTTAACAACCCAAACTAGTTTAGTTTAGACTTAAACCAACAACGAATCCACCAACCAAACCACATTATTTATCTTAGCATATTCGCACAACTTAACAACCTAAACTAGTTTAGTTTAGACTTAAACCAACAACGAATCAACCAACCAAACCACATTATTTATCTTAGCATATTCGCAAGACAACTTAACAAACTAAACTATTTTAGTTTAGACTTAAACCAACAAATAATCCACCAACCAAACCACATTATTTATCTTAGCATATTCGCACAACTTAACAACCTAAACTAGTTTAGTTTAGACTTAAACCAACAACGAATCAACCAACCAAACCACATTATTTACCTTAGCATATTCGTACAACTTAACAACCTAAACTAGTTTAGTTTAGACTTAAACCAACAACGAATCAACCAACCAAACCACATTATTTATCTTAGCATATTCGCACAACTTAACAACCTAAACTAGTTTAGTTTAGACTTAAAACCAACAACGAATCCACCAACCAAACCACATTATTTATCTTAGCATATTCGCACAACTTAACAACCTTAACTAGTTTACTTTAGACTTAAACCAACAACGAATCAACCAACCAAACCACATTATTTATCTTAGCATATTCGCACAACTTAACAACCTAAACTAGTTTAGTTTAGACTTAAACCAACAACGAATCCACCAACCAAACCACATTATTTATCTTAGCATATTCAAGCACAACTTAACAACCTAAACTAGTTTAGTTTAGACTTAAACCAACAACGAATCAACCAACCAAACCACATTATTTATCTTAGCATATTCGCACAACTTAACAACCTAAACTAGTTTAGTTTAGACTTAAACCAACAACGAATCAACCAACCAAACCACATTATTTATCTTAGCATATTCGCACAACTTAACAACCTAAACTAGTTTAGTTTAGACTTAAACCAACAACGAATCAACCAACCAAACCACATTATTTATCTTAGCATATTCGCACAACTTAACAACCTAAACTAGTTTAGTTTAGACTTAAACCAACAACTAATCAACCAACCAAACCACATTATTTATCTTAGCATATTCGCACAACTTAACAACCTAAACTAGTTTAGTTTAGACTTAAACCAACAACGAATCAACCAACCAAACCACATTATTTATCTTAGCATATTCGCACAACTTAACAACCTAAACTAGTTTAGTTTAGACTTAAACCAACAACGAATCCACCAACCAAACCACATTATTTATCTTAGCATATTCGCAAAACTTAACAACCTAAACAAGTTTAGTTTAGACTTAAACCAACAGCGAATCAACCAACCAAACCACATTTTTTATCTTAGCATATTCGCACAACTTAACAACCTAAACTAGTTTAGTTTAAATCTAAACTAGTTTAGTTTAGACTTAAACCAACAACGAATCCACCAACCAAACCACATTATTTACCTTAGCATATTCGCACAACTTGACAACCTAAACTAGTTTAGATTAGACTTAAACCAACAACGAATCAACCAACCAAACCACATTATTTATCTTAGCATATTCGCACAACTTAACAACCTAAACTAGTTTAGTTTAGACTTAAACCAACAACGAATCAACCAACCAAACCACATTATTTATCTTAGCATATTCGCACAACTTAACAACCTAAACTAGTTTAGTTTAGACTTAAACCAACAACGAATCCACCAACCAAACCACATTATTTATCTTAGCATATTCGCACAACTTAACAACCTAAACTAGTTTAGTTTAGACTTAAACCAACAACGAATCGACCAACCAAACCACATTATTTATCTTAGCATATTCGCACAACTTAACAACCTAAACTAGTTTAGTTTAGACTTAAACCAACAAAGAATCCACCAACCAAACCACATTATTTATCTTAGCATATTCGCACAACTTAACAACCTAAACTAGTTTAGTTTAGACTTAAACCAACAAATCTAATCCACCAACCAAACCACATTATTTATCTTAGCATATTCGACAACTTAACAACCTAAAATAGTATATATTAGACATAAACAAACAACTAATCAACCAACCAAACCACATTATATATCTTAGCATATTCGCACAACTGAACAACCTAAACTAGTTTAGTTTATACTTAAACCAACAAATCTAATCAACCAACCAAACCACATTATTTATCTTAGCATATTCAAGACAACTTAACAACCTAAACTAGTTTAGTTTAGACTTAAACCAACAACGAATCCACCAACCAAACCACATTATTTATCTTAGCATATTCGCACAACTTAACAACCTAAACTAGTTTAGTTTAGACTTAAACCAACAACGAATCAACCAACCAAACCACATTATTTATCTTAGCATATTCTCACAACTTAACAACCTAAAATAGTTCAGTTTAGACTTAAACCAACAAATCTAATCCACCAACCAAACCACATAATTTATCTTAGCAAATTCGGACAACTTAACAACCTAAACTAGTTTAGTTTAGACTTAAACCAACAACGAATCAACCAACCAAACCACATTATTTATCTTAGCATATTCGCACAACTTAACAACCTAAACTAGTTTAGTTTAGACTTAAACCAACAACGAATCCACCAACCAAACCACATTATTTATCTTAGCATATTCAAGCACAACTTAACAACCTAAACTAGTTTAGTTTAGACTTAAACCAACAACGAATCAACCAACCAAACCACATTATTTATCTTAGCATATTCGCAAGACAACTTAACAACCTAAACTAGTTTAGTTTAGACTTAAACCAACAAATCTAATCAACCAACGAAACCACATTATTTATCTTAGCATATTCGCACAACTTAACAACCTAAACTAGTTTAGTTTAGACTTAAACCAACAATCTAATCCACCAACCAAACCACATTATTTATCTTAGCATATTCAAGACAACTTAACAACCTAAACTAGTTTAGTTTAGACTTAAACCAACAACGAATCAACCAACCAAACCACATTATTTATCTTAGCATATTCGACAACTTAACAACCTAAAGTAGTTTAGTTTAGACTTAAACCAACAACGAATCCACCAACCAAACCACATTATTTATCTTAGCATACTCGCACAACTTAACAACCTAAAGTAGTTTAGTTTAGACTTAAACCAACAACTAATCCACCAACCAAACCACATTATTTACCATAGCATATTCGCAGACAACTTAACAACCTAAACTAGTTTAGTTTAGACTTAAACCAACAACGAATCAACCAACCAAACCACATTATTTTTCTTAGCATATTCGCACAACTTAACAACTTTAACTAGTTTAGTTTAGACTTAAACCAACAAATCGAATCCACCAACCATACCACATTATTTAGCTTAGCATATTCGCACATCTTAACAACCTAATGTTGTTTAGATTAGACTTAAACCAACAACGAATCATCCTACCAAACCACATTATTTATCTTAGCATATTCAAGACAACTTAACAACCTAAACTAGTTTAGTTTAGACTTAAACCAACAAATCTAATCCACCAACCAAACCACATTATTTATCTTAGCATATTCGCAGACAACTTAACAACCTAAACTAGTTTAGTTTAGACTTAAACCAACAAATCGAATCAACCAACCAAACCACATTATTTATCTTAGCATATTCGACAACTTAACAACCTAAACTAGTTTAGTTTAGACTTAAACCAACAAATCGAATCAACCAACCAAACCACATTATTTATCTTAGCATATTCGCAAGACAACTTAACAACCTAAACTAGTTTAGTTTAGACTTAAAACAACAACGAATCAACCAACCAAACCACATTATTTATCTTAGCATATTCGCACAACTTAACAACCTAAACTAGTTTAGTTTAGACTTAAACCAACAACGAATCCACCAACCAAACCACATTATTTATCTTAGCATATTCGCACAACTTAACAACCTAAACTAGTTTAGTTTAGACTTAAACCAACAACGAATCAACCAACCAAACCACATTATTTATCTTAGCATATTCGCACAACTTAACAACCTAAACTAGTTTAGTTTAGACTTAAACCAACAACAAATCAGCCAACCAAACCACATTATTTATCTTAGCATATTCGCACAACTTAACAACCTAAACTAGTTTAGTTTAGACTTAAACCAACAACGAATCAACCAACCAAACTACATAATTTATCTTAGCATATTCGGACAACTTAACAACCTAAACTAGTTCAGTTTAGACTTAAACCAACAACGAATCCACCAACCAAACCACATTATTTATCTTAGCATATTCGCACAACTTAACAACCTAAACTAGTTTTGTTTAGACTTAAACCAACAAATCTAATCAACCAACCAAACCACATTATTTATCTTAGCATATTCAAGACAACTTAACAACCTAAACTAGTTTAGTTTAGTC
The DNA here is from genome assembly GCA_035578085.1 of Solanum pinnatisectum. Lineage (NCBI taxonomy): Eukaryota > Viridiplantae > Streptophyta > Magnoliopsida > Solanales > Solanaceae > Solanum > Solanum pinnatisectum. The sequence continues at coordinate 31,186,625 of CM069080.1, read as the reverse complement.
TTAAACCATCAACGAATCCACCAACCAAACCACATTATTTATCTTAGCATATTCGACAACTTAACAACCTAAACTAGTTTAGTTTAGACTTAAACCAACAAATCGAATCAACCAACCAAACCACATTATTTATCTTAGCATATTCAAGCACAACTTAACAACCTAAACTAGTTTAGTTTAGACTTAAACCAACAAATCGAATCCACCAACCAAACCACATTATTTATCTTAGCATATTCGACAACTTAACAACCTAAACTAGTTTAGTTTAGACTTAAACCAACAACGAATCAACCAACCAAACCACATTATTTATCTTAGCATATTCGCAAGACAACTTAACAACCTAAACTAGTTTAGTTTAGACTTAAACCAACAAATCTAATCCACCAACCAAACCACATTATTTATCTTAGCATATTCGCACAACTTAACAACCTAAACTAGTTTACTTTAGACTTAAACCAACAACGAATCAACCAACCAAACCACATTATTTATCTTAGCATATTCGCACAACTTAACAACCTAAACTAGTTTAGTTTAGACTTAAACCAACAACGAATCAACCAACCAAACCACATTATTTATCTTAGCATATTCGCACAACTTAACAACCTAAACTAGTTTAGTTTAGACTTAAACCAACAACTAATCAACCAACCAAACCACATTATTTATCTTAGCATATTCGACAACTTAACAACCTAAACTAGTTTAGTTTAGACTTAAACCAACAAATCTAATCAACCAACCAAACCACATTATTTATCTTAGCATATTCGCACAACTTAACAACCTAAACTAGTTTAGTTTAGACTTAAACCAACAAATCTAATCAACCAACCAAACCACATTATTTATCTTAGCATATTCGACAACTTAACAACCTAAACTAGTTTAGTTTAGACTTAAACCAACAACGAATCAACCAACCAAACCACATTATTTATCTTAGCATATTCAAGCACAACTTAACAACCTAAACTAGTTTAGTTTAGACTTAAACCAACAAATCGAATCAACCAACCAAACCACATTATTTATCTTAGCATATTCGACAACTTAACAACCTAAACTAGTTTAGTTTAGACTTAAACCAACAAATCTAATCAACCAACCAAACCACATTATTTATCTTAGCATATTCGCATAACTTAACAACCTAAACTAGTTTAGTTTAGACTTAAACCAACAACGAATCCACCAACCAAACCACATTATTTATCTTAGCATATTCGCACAACTTAACAACCTAAACTAGTTTAGTTTAGACTTAATCCAACAAATCTAATCAACCAACCAAACCACATTATTTATCTTAGCATATTCGCACAACTTAACAACCTTAACTAGTTTAGTTTAGACTTAAACCAACAACGAATCAACCAACCAAACCACATTATTTATCTTAGCATATTCGCACAACTTAACAACCTAAACTAGTTTAGTTTAGACTTAAACCAACAACTAATCAACCAACCAAACCACATTATTTATCTTAGCATATTCGCACAACTTAACAACCTAAACTAGTTTAGTTTAGACTTAAACCAACAACGAATCCACCAACCAAACCACATTATTTATCTTAGCATATTCAAACAACTTAACAACCTAAACTAGTTTAGTTTAGAATTAAATAAAAAACTAATAAACAAACAAAAACACATTATTTATCTTATCATATTCGCACAACTTAACACACTAAACTAGTTTATTTTAGACTTAAACCATCAAAAAATCCACCAACCAAACCACATTATTTATCTTAGCATATTCGCACAACTTAACAACCTAAACTAGTTTAGTTTAGACTTAAACCAACAACGAATCAACCAACCAAACCACATTATTTATCTTAGCATATTCGCACAACTTAACAACCTAAACTAGTTTAGTTTAGACTTAAACCAACAACGAATCCACCAACCAAACCACATTATTTATCTTAGCATATTCGCACAACTTAACAACCTAAACTAGTTTAGTTTAGACTTAAACCAACAACGAATCAACCAACCAAACCACATTATTTATCTTAGAATATTCAAGACAACTTAACAACCTAAACTAGTTTAGTTTAGACTTAAACCAACAAATCTAATCAACCAACCAAACCACATTATTTATCTTAGCATATTCGCACAACTTAACAACCTAAACTAGTTTAGTTTAGACTTAAACCAACAACTAATCAACCAACCACACCACATTATTTATCTTAGCATATTCGATCAAATTATCATCCTCTACTAGTTTAGTTTAGACTTAAACCAACAACTAATCAACCAACCAAACCACATTATTTATCTTAGCATATTCGCACAACTTAACAACCTAAACTAGTTTAGTTTAGACTTAAACCAACAACGAATCCACCAACCAAACCACATTATTTATCTTAGCATATTCGCAAGACAACTTAACAACCTAAACTAGTTTAGTTTAGACTTAAACCAACAACGAATCAACCAACCAAACCACATTATTTATCTTAGCATATTCGCAAGACAACTTAACAACCTAAACTAGTTTAGTTTAGACTTAAACCAACAAATCGAATCCACCAACCAAACCACATTATTTATCTTAGCATATTCGCACAACTTAACAACCTAAACTAGTTTAGTTTAGACTTAAACCAACAACGAATCAACCAACCAAACCACATTATTTATCTTAGCATATTCGACAACTTAACAACCTAAACTAGTTTAGTTTAGACTTAAACCAACAAATCTAATCCACCAACCAAACCACATTATTTATCTTAGCATATTCAAGCACAACTTAACAACCTAAACTAGTTTAGTTTAGACTTAAACCAAGAACGAATAAACCAACCAACAACGAATCCACCAACCAAACCACATTATTTATCTTAGCATATTCGCACAACTTAACAACCTAAACTAGTTTAGTTTAGACTTAAACCAACAAATCTAATCAACCAACCAAACCACATTATTTATCTTAGCATATTCAAGACAACTTAACAACCTAAACTAGTTTAGTTTAGACTGAATCCAACAACGAATCAACCAACCAAACCACATGATTTATCTTAGAATATTCAAGCACAACTTAACAACCTAAACTAGTTTAGTTTAGACTTAAACCAACAAATCTAATCAACCAACCAAACCACATTATTTATCTTAGCATATTCGCACAACTTAACAACCTAAACTAGTTTAGTTTAGACTTAAACCAACAACTAATCAACCAACCAAACCACATTATTTATCTTAGCATATTCAAGACAACTTAACAACCTAAACTAGTTTAGTTTAGACTTAAACCAACAACGAATCTACCAACCAAACCACATTATTTATCTTAGCATATTTGCACAACTTAACAACCTTAACTAGTTTAGTTTAGACTTAAACCAACAACGAATCAACCAACCAAACCACATTATTTATCTTAGCATATTCGCACAACTTAACAACCTAAACTAGTTTAGTTTAGACTTAAACCAACAACGAATCCACCAACCAAACCACATTATTTATCTTAGCATATTCGCACAACTTAACAACCTAAACTAGTTTTGTTTAGACTTAAACCAACAACGAATCCACCAACCAAACCACATTATTTATCTTAGCATATTCGCAAGACTTAACAACCTAAACTAGTTTAGTTTAGACTTAAACCAACAAATCTAATCAACCAACCAAACCACATTATTTATCTTAGTATATTCGCACAACTTAACAACCTAACCTAGTTTAGTTTAGACTTAAACCAACAACGAATCAACCAACCAAACCACATTATTTATCTTAGCATATTCGCACAACTTAACAACCTAAACTAGTTTAGTTTAGACTTAAACCAACAACGAATCAACCAACCAAACCACATTATTTATCTTAGCATATTCAAGACAACTTAACAACCTAAACTAGTTTAGTTTAGACTTAAACCAACAAATCTAATCCACCAACCAAACCACATTATTTATCTTAGCATATTCGCACAACTTAACAACCTAAACTAGTTTAGTTTAGACTTAATCCAACAAATCTAATCAACCAACCAAACTGCATAATTTATCTTAGCATATTCGCACAACTTAACAACCTAAACTAGTTTAGTTTAGACTTAAACCAACAACGAATCCACCAACCAAACCACATTATTTATCTTAGCATATTCGCACAACTTAACAACCTAAACTAGTTTAGTTTAGACTTAAAACAACAACGAATCAACCAACCAAACCACATTATTTACCTTAGCATATTCGCACAACTTAACAACCTAAACTAGTTTAGTTTAGACTTCAACCAACAACGAATCCACCAACCAAACCACATTATTTATCTTAGCATATTCGCAAATCTTAACAACCTAAACTAGTTTAGTTTAGACTTAAACCAACAACGAATCAACCAACCAAACCACATTATTTACCTTAGCATATTCGCACAACTTAACAACCTAAACTAGTTTAGTTTACCCTTAAACCAACAACGAATCCACCAACCAAACCACATTATTTATCTTAGCATATTCGCACAACTTAACAACCTAAACTAGTTTAGTTTAGACTTAAAACAACAACGAATCAACCAACCAAACCACATTATTTACCTTAGCATATTCGCACAACTTAACAACCTAAACAAGTTTAGTTTAGGCTTAAACCAACAACGAATTAACCAACCAAACCACATTATTTATCTTAGCATATTCGCACAACTTAACAACCTAAACTAGTTTAGTTTACACTTAATCCAACAATGAATCCACCAACCAAACCACATTATTTATCTTAGCATATTCGCACAACTTAACAACCTAAACTAGTTTAGTTTAGACTTAAACCAACAACGAATCCACCAACCAAACCACATTATTTACCTTAGCATATTCGCACAACTTAACAACCTAAACTAGTTTAGTTTAGACTTAAACCAACAACGAATCCACCAACCAAACCACATTATTTATCTTAGCATATTCGCACAACTTAACAACCTAAACTAGTTTAGTTTAGACTTAAAAAAACAACGAATCAACCAACCAAACCACAATAAATAACTTAGAATATAAGCACAACTTAACAACCTAAACTAGTTTAGTTTAGACTTAAACCAACAACGAATCAACCAACCAAACCACATTATTTATCTTAGCATATTCGCAAAACTTAACAACCTAAACTAGTTTAGTTTAGACTTAAACCAACAACGAATCAACCAACCAAACCACATTATTTATCTTAGCATATAAGCACAACTTAACAACCTAAACTAGTTTAGTTTAGACATAAACCACCACCTAATCAACCAACCAAACCACATTATTTATCTTAGCATATTCGCACAACTTAACAACCTAAACTAGTTTAGTTTAGACTTAAACCAACAACGAATCCACCAACCAAACCACATTATTTATCTTAGCATATTCGCACAACTTAACAACCTAAACTAGTTTTGTTTAGACTTAAACCAACAACTAATCAACCAACCAAACCACATTATTTATCTTAGCATATTCAAGCACAACTTAACAACCTAAACTAGTTTAGTTTAGACTTAAACCAACAACTAATCCACCAACCAAACCACATTATTTATCTTTGCATATTCGCAGACAACTTAACAACCTAAACTAGTTTAGTTTAGACTTAAACCAACAAATCGAATCAACCAACCAAACCACATTATTTATCTTAGCATATTCAAGCACAACTTAACAACCTAAACTAGTTTAGTTTAGACTTAAACCAACAACGAATCCACCAACCAAACCACATTATTTATCTTAGCATATTCAAGCACAACTTAACAACCTAAACTAGTTTAGTTTAGACTTAAACCAACAAATCTAATCAACCAACCAAACCACATTATTTATCTTAGCATATTCGCACAACTTAACAACCTAAACTAGTTTAGTTTAGACTTAAACCAACAACGAATCAACCAACCAAACCACATTATTTATCTTAGCATATTCGCACAACTTAACAACCTAAACTAGTTTAGTTTAGACTTAAACCAACAACGAATCAACCAACCAAACCACATTATTTATCTTAGCATATTCAAGCACAACTTAACAACCTAAACTAGTTTAGTTTAGACTTAAACCAACAAATCTAATCCACCAACCAAACCACATTATTTATCTTAGCATATTCAAGACAACTTAACAACCTAAACTAGTTTAGTTTAGACTTAAACCAACAACGAATCAACCAACCAAACCACATTATTTATCTTAGCATATTCGCACAACTTAACAACCTAAACTAGTTTAGTTTAGACTTAAACCAACAACGAATCAACCAACCAAACCACATTATTTATCTTAGCATATTCGTACAACTTAACAACCTAAACTAGTTTAGTTTAGACTTAAACCAACAACGAATCAACCAACCAAACCACATTATTTATCTTAGCATATTCGCACAACTTAACAACCTAAACTAGTTTAGTTTAGACTTAAACCAACAACGAATCAACCAACCAAACCACATTATTTATCTTAGAATATTCAAGACAACTTAACAACCTAAACTAGTTTAGTTTAGACTTAAACCAACAACGAATCAACCAACCAAACCACATTATTTATCTTAGCATATTCGCACAACTTAACAACCTAAACTAGTTTAGTTTAGACTTAAACCAACAACGAATCAACCAACCAAACCACATTATTTATCTTAGCATATTCGCAGACAACTTAACAACCTAAACTAGTTTAGTTTAGACTTAAACCAACAACGAATCAACCAACCAAACCACATTATTTATCTTAGCATATTCGCACAACTTAACAACCTAAACTAGTTTAGTTTAGACTTAAACCAACAAATCTAATCCACCAACCAAACCACATTATTTATCTTAGCATATTCGCAGACAACTTAACAACCTAAACTAGTTTAGTTTAGACTTAAACCAACAACGAATCCACCAACCAAACCACATTATTTATCTTAGCATATTCGCACAACTTAACAACCTAAACTAGTTTAGTTTAGACTTAAACCAACAACGAATCAACCAACCAAACCACATTATTTATCTTAGCATATTCAAGCACAACTTAACAACCTAAACTAGTTTAGTTTAGACTTAAACCAACAACGAATCAACCAACCAAACCACATTATTTATCTTAGCATATTCAAGCACAACTTAACAACCTAAACTAGTTTAGTTTAGACTTAAACCAACAAATCGAATCAACCAACCAAACCTCATTATTTATCTTAGCATATTCGCACTACTTAACTACCTAAGCTAGTTTAGTTTAGACTTAAACCAACTACTATTCAACCCTCCAAAGCACATTATTTATCTTAGCATATTCGCAGACAACTTAACAACCTAAACTAGTTTAGTTTAGACTTAAACCAACAAATCTAATCCACCAACCAAACCACATTATTTATCTTAGCATATTCAAGCACAACTTAACAACCTAAACTAGTTTAGTTTAGACTTAAACCAACAACTAATCAACCAACCAAACCACATTATTTATCTTAGCATATTCGACAACTTAACAACCTAAACTAGTTTAGTTTAGACTTAAACCAACAATCTAATCAACCAACCAAACCACATTATTTATCTTAGCATATTCAAGCACAACTTAACAACCTAAACTAGTTTAGTTTAGACTTAAACCAACAAATCTAATCAACCAACCAAACCACATTATTTATCTTAGCATATTCGACAACTTAACAACCTAAACTAGTTTAGTTGAGACTTAAACCAACAACGAATCCACCAACCCAACCACATTCTTTATCTTAGCATATTCAAGCACAACTTAACTACCTAAACTAGTTTAGTTTAGACTTAAACCAACAACAAATCAACCAACCAAACCACATTATTTATCTTAGCATATTCAAGACAACTTAACAACTTTAACTAGTTTAGTTTAGACTTAAACCAACAACGAATCCACCAACCAAACCACATTATTTATCTTAGCATATTCGCACAACTTAACAACCTAAACTAGTTTAGTTTAGACTTAAACCAACAACGAATCAACCAACCAAACCACATTATTTATCTTAGCATATTCGCACAACTTAACAACCTAAACTAGTTTAGTTTAGACTTAAACCAACAAATCTAATCAACCAACCAAACCACATTATTTATCTTAGCATATTCGCACAACTTAACAACCTAAACTAGTTTAGTTTAGACTTAAACCAACAACGAATCCACCAACCAAACCACATTATTTATCTTAGCATATTCAAGCACAACTTAACAACCTAAACTAGTTTACTTTAGACTTAAACCAACAACGAATCAACCAACCAAACCACATTATTTATCTTAGGATATTCGCACAACTTAACAACCTAAACTAGTTTAGTTTAGACTTAAACCAACAAATCGAATCCACCAACCAAACCACATTATTTATCTTAGCATATTCGCACAACTTAACAACCTAAACTAGTTTAGTTTAGACTTAAACCAACAATCTAATCAACCAACCAAACCACATTATTTATCTTAGCATATTCAAGCACAACTTAACAACCTAAACTAGTTTAGTTTAGACTTAAACCAACAACGAATCCACCAACCAAACCACATTATTTATCTTAGCATATTCGACAACTTAACAACCTAAACTAGTTTAGTTTAGAGTTAAACCAACAACGAATCCACCAACCAAACCACATTATTTATCTTAGCATATTCAAGCACAACTAAACAACCTAAACTAGTTTAGTTTAGACTTAAACCAACAACGAATCAACCAACCAAACCACATTATTTACCGTAGCATATTCGACAACTTAACAACCTAAACTAGTTTAGTTTAGACTTAAACCAACAAATCTAATCCACCAACCAAACCACATTATTTATCTTAGCATATTCGCACAACTTAACAACCTTAACTAGTTTAGTTTAGACTTAAACCAACAAATCTAATCAACCAACCAAACCACATTATTTATCTTAGCATATTCGCACAACTTAACAACCTAAACTAGTTTAGTTTAGACTTAAACCAACAACGAATCCACCAACCAAACCACATTATTTATCTTAGCATATTCGCAAAACTTAACAACCTAAACTAGTTTAGTTTAGACTTAAACCAACAACGAATCAACCAACCAAACCACATTATTTATCTTAGCATATTCGCACAACTTAACAACCTAAACTAGTTTAGTTTAGACTTAAACCAACAACGAATCAACCAACCAAACCACATTATTTATCTTAGTATATTCGTACAACTTAACAACCTAAACTAGTTTAGTTTAGACTTAAACCAACAACGAATCAACCAACCAAACCACATTATTTATCTTAGCATATTCGCACAACTTAACAACCTAAACTAGTTTAGTTTAGACTTAAACCAACAACGAATCCACCAACCAAACCACATTATTTATCTTAGCATATTCGCACAACTTAACAACCTTAACTAGTTTAGTTTAGACTTAAACCAACAACGAATCAACCAACCAAACCACATTATTTATCTTAGCATATTCGCACAACTTAACAACCTAAACTAGTTTAGTTTAGACTTAAACCAACAACGAATCAACCAACCAAACCACATTATTTATCTTAGCATATTCAAGCACAACTTAACAACCTAATCTAGTTTAGTTTAGACTTAAACCAACAACGAATCCACCAACCAAACCACATTATTTATCTTAGCATATTAGAACAACTTAACAAACTAAACTAGTTTAGTTTAGACTTAAACCAACAACGAATCAACCAACCAAACCACATTATTTATATTGGCATATTCAAGACAACTTAACAACCTAAACTAGTTTAGTTTAGACTTAAACCAACAAATCTAATCCACCAACCAAACCACATTATTTATCTTAGCATATTCGCACAACTTAACAACCTAAACTAGTTTAGTTTACACTTAAACCAACAACGAATCAACCAACCAAACCACATTATTTATCTTAGCATATTCGCACAACTTAACAACCTAAACTAGTTTAGTTTAGACTTAAACCAACAACGAATCAACCAACCAAACCACATTATTTATCTTAGCATATTCGCACAACTTAACAACCTAAACTAGTTTAGTTTAGACTTAAACCAACAACGAATCCACCAACCAAACCACATTATTTATCTTAGCATATTCGCAAAACTTAACAACCTAAACTAGTTTAGTTTAGACTTAAACCAACAGCGAATCAACCAACCAAACCACATTTTTTATCTTAGCATATTCGCACAACTTAACAACCTAAACTAGTTTAGTTTAGACTTAAACCAACAACGAATCCACCAACCAAACCACATTATTTATCTTAGCATATTCGCACAACTTAACAACCTAAACTAGTTTAGTTTAGACTTAAACCAACAACGAATCAACCAACCAAACCACATTATTTATCTTAGCATATTCGCACAACTTAACAACCTAAACTAGTTTAGTTTAGACTTAAACCAACAACGAATCAACCAACCAAACCACATTATTTATCTTAGCATATTCAAGCACAACTTAACAACCTAAACTAGTTTAGTTTAGACTTAAACCAACAACGAATCAACCAACCAAACCACATTATTTATCTTAGCATATTCAAGCACAACTTAACAACCTAAACTAGTTTAGTTTAGACTTAAACCAACAACGAATCAACCAACCAAACCACATTATTTATCTTAGCATATTCGCACAACTTAACAACCTAAACTAGTTTAGTTTAGACTTAAACCAACAACGAATCAACCAACCAAACCACATTATTTATCTTAGCATATTCGCAGAACTTAACAACCTAAACTAGTTTAGTTTAGACTTAAACCAACAACGAATCAACCAACCAAACCACATTATTTATCTTAGCATATTCAAGCACAACTTAACAACCTAAACTAGTTTAGTTTAGACTTAAACCAACAACGAATCAACCAACCAAACCACATTATTTATCTTAGCATATTCAAGACAACTTAACAACCTAAACTAGTTTAGTTTAGACTTAAACCAACAACTAATCGACCAACCAAACCACATTATTTATCTTAGCTTATTCAAGCACAACTTAACAACCTAAACTAGTTTAGTTTAGACTTAAACCAACAAATCTAATCAACCAACCAAACCACATTATTTATCTTAGCATATTCGACAACTTAACAACCTAAACTAGTTTAGTTTAGACTTAAACCAACAACGAATCAACCAACCAAACCACATTATTTATCTTAGCATATTCGCACAACTTAACAACCTAAACTAGTTTAGTTTAGACTTAAACCAACAACGAATCCACCAACCAAACCACATTATTTATCTTAGCATATTCGCACAACTTAACAACCTAAACTAGTTTAGTTTAGACTTAAACCAACAACTAATCAACCAACCAAACCACATTATTTATCTTAGCATATTCGCACAACTTAACAACCTAAACTAGTTTAGTTTAGACTTAAACCAACAACGAATCCACCAACCAAACCACATTATTTATCTTAGCATATTCGCACAACTTAACAACCTAAACTAGTTTAGTTTAGACTTAAACCAACAAATCTAATCAACCAACCAAACCACATTATTTATCTTAGCATATTCGCAAGACAACTTAACAACCTAAACTAGGTTAGTTTAGACTTAAACCAACAACGAATCCACCACCCAAACCACATTATTTATCTTAGCATATTCAAACTACTTAACAACCTAAACTATTTTAGTTTAGACTTAAAGCAACAACGAATCAACCAACCAAACCACATTATTTATCTTAGCATATTCGCAAGACAACTTAACAACCTAAACTAGTTTAGTTTAGACTTAAACCAACAAATCTAATCCACCAACCAAACCACATTATTTATCTTAGCATATTCGCACAACTTAACAACCTAAACTAGTTTAGTTTAGACTTAAACCAACAAATCTAATCCACCAACCAAACCACATTATTTATCTTAGCATATTCAAGCACAACTTAACAACCTAAACTAGTTTAGTTTAGACTTAAACCAACAACTAATCAACCAACCAACCCACATTATTTATCTTAGCATATTCAAGCACAACTTAACAACCTAAACTAGTTTAGTTTAGACTTAAACCAACAAATCGAATCCACCAACCAAACCACATTATTTATCTTAGCATATTCAAGCACAACTTAACAACCTAAACTAGTTTAGTTTAGACTTAAACCAACAAATCTAATCAACCAACCAAACCACATTATTTATCTTAGCATATTCAAGCACAACTTAACAACCTAAACTAGTTTAGTTTATAATTAAACCAACAACGAATCAACCAACCAAACCACATTATTTATCTTAGCATATTCGCACAACTTAACAACCTAAACTAGTTTAGTTTAGACTTAAACCAACAAATCGAATCCACCAACCAAACCACAATATTAATCTAAGCATAATCGCAAAACTTAACAACCTAAACTAGATTAGTTTAGACATAAACCAACAACGAATCAACCAACCAAAACACATTATTTATCTTAGCATAATCGCAGACAACTTAACAACCTAAACTAGTTTAGTTTAGACTTAAACAAACAACGAATCCACCAACCAAACCACATTATTTATCTTAGCATATTCGCACAACTTAACAACCTAAACTAGTTTAGTTTAGACTTAAACCAACAACAAATCAACCAACCAAACCACATTATTTATCTTAGCATATTCGCACAACTTAACAACCTAAACTAGTTTAGTTTAGACTTAAACCAACAACGAATCCACCAACCAAACCACATTATTTATCTTAGCATATTCAAGACAACTTAACAACCTAAACTAGTTTAGTTTAGACTTAAACCAACAACTAATCCACCAACCAAACCACATTATTTATCTTAGCATATTCGCACAACTTAACAACCTTAACTAGTTTAGTTTAGACTTAAACCAACAACGAATCAACCAACCAAACCACATTATTTATCTTAGCATATTCGGACTACTTAACAACCTAAGCAAGTTTAGTTTAGACTTAAACCAACAAATCTAATCAACCAACAAAACCACATTATTTATCTTATCTTATTCGCACAACTTAACAACCTATACTAGTTTAGTTTAGACTTAAACCAACAACTAATCAACCAACCAAACCACATTATTTATCTTAGCATATTCGCACAACTTAACAACCTAAACTAGTTTAGTTTAGACTTAAACCAACAACAAATCAACCAACCAAACCACATTATTTATCTTAGCATATTCAAGACAACTTAACAACCTAAACTAGTTTAGTTTAGACTTAAACCAACAACGAATCAACCAACCAAACCACATTATTTATCTTAGCATATTCAAGACAACTTAACAACCTAAACTAGTTTAGTTTAGACTTAAACCAACAACGAATCAACCAACCAAACCACATTATTTATCTTAGCATATTCAAGCACAACTTAACAACCTAAACTAGTTTAGTTTAGACTTAAACCAACAAATCTAATCAACCAACCAAACCACATTATTTATCTTAGCATATTCAAGCACAACTTAACAACCTAAACTAGTTTAGTTTAGACTTAAACCAAAAACGAATCCACCAACCAAACCACATTATTTATCTTAGCATATTCAAGCACAACTTAACAACCTAAACTAGTTTAGTTTAGACTTAAACCAACAAATCTAATCAACCAACCAAACCACATTATTTATCTTAGTATATTCGCACAAATTAACAACCTAAACTAGTTTAGTTTAGACTTAAACCAACAACGAATCAACCAACCAAACCACATTATTTATCTTAGCATATAAGCACAAATTAACAACCTAAAATAGTTTAGTTTAGACTTAAACCAACAACGAATCCACCAACCAAACCACATTATTTATCTTAGCATATTCGCACAACTTAACAACCTAAACTAGTTTAGTTTAGACTTAAACCAACAACGAATCCACCAACCAAACCACATTATTTATCTTAGCATATTCGCTCAACTTAACAACCTAAACTAGTTTAGATTAGACTTAAACCAACAACGAATCCACCAAACAATCCACATTATTTATATTATCATATTCAAGCACAACTTAACAACCTAAACTAGTTTAGTTTAGACTTAAACCAACAACAACTAATCAACCAACCAAACCACATTATTTATCTTAGCATATTCAAGACAACTTAACAACCTAAACTAGTTTAGTTTAGACTTAAACCAACAAATCTAATCAACCAACCAAACCCCATTATTTAACTTAGCATATTCGCACAACTTAACAACCTAAACTAGTTTAGTTTAGACTTAAACCAACAACGAATCCACCAACCAAACCACGTTATTTATCTTAGCATATTCGCAAGACAACTTAACAACCTAAACTAGTTTAGTTTAGACTTAAACCAACAAATCGAATCAACCAACCAAACCACATTATTTATCTTAGCATATTCGACAACTTAACAACCTAAACTAGTTTAGTTTAGACTTAAACCAACAAATCGAATCCACCAACCAAACCACATTATTTATCTTAGCATATTCGCACAACTTAACAACCTAAACTAGTTTAGTTTAGACTTAAACCAACAACAAATCAACCAACCAAACCACATTATTTATGTTAGCATATTCGCACAACTTAACAACCTAAACTAGTTTAGTTTAGACTTAAACCAACAACGAATCCACCAACCAAACCACATTATTTATCTTAGCATATTCGCACAACTTAACAACCTAAACTAGTTTAGTTTAGACTTAAACCAACAACAAATCAACCAACCAAACCACATTATTTATCTTAGCATATTCGCACAACTTAACAACCTAAACTAGTTTAGTTTAGACTTAAACCAACAACGAATCAACCAACCAAACCACATTATTTATCTTAGCATATTCGCACAACTTAACAACCTAAACTAGTTTAGTTTAGACTTAAACCAACAACGAATCCACCAACCAAACCACATTATTTATCTTAGCATATTCGCACAACTTAACAACCTTAACTAGTTTACTTTAGACTTAAACCAACAACGAATCAACCAACCAAACCACATTATTTATCTTAGTATATTCGCACAACTTAACAACCTAAACTAGTTTAGTTTAGACTTAAACCAACAACGAATCAACCAACCAAACCACATTATTTATCTTAGCATATTCGCACAACTTAACAACCTAAACTAGTTTAGTTTAGACTTAAACCAACAACTAATCCACCAACCAAACCACATTATTTATCTTAGCATATTCTAACAACTTAACAACATAAACTAGTTTAGTTTAGACTTAACCCAACAACGAATCAACCAACCAAACCACATTATTTATCTTAGCATATTCGCAGACAACTTAACAACCTAAACTTGTTTAGTTTAGAATTAAACCAACATCGAATCTACCAACGAAACCACATTATTTATCTTAGCATATTCGCACAACTTAACAACCTAAACTAGTTTAGTTTAGACTTAAACCAACACATAATCAACCAACCAAACCACATTATTTATCTTAGCATATTCGCACAACTTAACAACCTAAACTAGTTTAGTTTAGACTTAAACCAACAACGAATCAACCAACCAAACCACATTATTTATCTTAGCATATTCGCACAACTTAACAACCTAAACTAGTTTAGTTTAGACTTAAACCAACAAATCTAATCCACCAACCCAACCACATTATTTATCTTAGCATATTCGCACAACTTAACAACCTAAACTAGTTTAGTTTAGACTTAAACCAACAACTAATCAACCAACCAAACCACATTATTTATCTTAGCATATTCGCACAACTTAACAACCTAAACTAGTTTAGTTTAGACTTAAACCAACAACGAATCAACCAACCAAACCACATTATTTATCTTAGCATATTCAAGCACAACTTAACAACCTAAACTAGTTTAGTTTAGACTTAAACCAACAAATCTAATCCACCAACCAAACCACATTATTTATCTTAGCATATTCAAGCACAACTTAACAACCTAAACTAGTTTAGTTTAGACTTAAACCAACAACGAATCAACCAACCAAACCACATTATTTATCTTAGCATATTCAAGACAACTTAACAACCTAAACTAGTTTAGTTTAGACTTAAACCAACAAATCGAATCCACCAACCAAACCACATTATTTATCTTAGCATATTCGCACAACTTAACAACCTAAACTAGTTTAGTTTAGACTTAAACCAACAACGAATCAACCAACCAAACCACATTCTTTATCTTAGCATATTCGCAAGACAACTTAACAACCTAAACTAGTTTAGTTTAGACTTAAACCAACAAATCTAATCCACCAACCAAACCACATTATTTATCTTAGCATATTCGCAAGACAACTTAACAACCTAAACTAGTTTAGTTTAGACTTAAACCAACAAATCGAATCACCCAACCAAACCACATTATTTATCTTAGCATATTCGCACAACTTAACAACCTAAACTAGTTTAGTTTAGACTTAAACCAACAACGAATCCACCAACCAAACCACATTATTTATCTTAGCATATTCAAGCACAACTTAACAACCTAAACTAGTTTAGTTTAGACTTAAACCAACAAATCGAATCCACCAACCAAACCACATTATTTATCTTAGCATATTCAAGCACAACTTAACAACCTAAACTAGTTTAGTTTAGACTTAAACCAACAACGAATCAACCAACCAAACCACATTATTTATCTTAGCATATTCAAGACAACTTAACAACCTAAACTAGTTTAGTTTAGACTTAAACCAACAACGAATCAACCAACCAAACCACATTATTTATCTTAGCATATTCGCACAACTTAACAACCTAAACTAGTTTAGTTTAGACTTAAACCAACAACGAATCCACCAACCAAACCACATTATTTATCTTAGCATATTCGCACAACTTAACAACCTAAACTAGTTTAGTTTAGACTTAAACCAACAAATCTAATCAACCAACCAAACCACATTATTTATCTTAGCATATTCAAGCACAACTTAACAACCTAAACTAGTTTAGTTTAGACTTAAACCAACAACGAATCCACCAACCAAACCACATTATTTATCTTAGCATATTCAAGACAACTTAACAACCTAAACTAGTTTAGTTTAGACTTAAACCAACAACTAATCAACCAACCAAACCACATTATTTATCTTAGCATATTCGCACAACTTAACAACCTAAACTAGTTTAGTTTAGACTTAAACCAACAACGAATCCACCAACCAAACCACATTATTTATCTTAGCATATTCGCACAACTTAACAACCTAAACTAGTTTTGTTTAGACTTAATCCAACAACGAATCAACCAACCAAACCACATTATTTATCTTAGCATATTCGCACAACTTAACAACCTAAACTAGTTTAGTTTAGACTTAAACCAACAACTAATCCACCAACCAAACCACATTATTTATCTTAGCATATTCGCACAACTTAACAACCTAAACTAGTTTAGTTTAGACTTAAACCAACAACAAATCAACCAACCAAACCACATTATTTATCTTAGCATATTCGCACAACTTAACAACCTAAACTAGTTTAGTTTAGACTTAAACCAACAACGAATCCACCAACCAAACCACATTATTTATCTTAGCATATTCGCAGACAACTTAACAACCTAAACTAGTTTAGTTTAGACTTAAACCAACAACCAATCAACCAACCAAACCACATTATTTATCTTAGCATATTCGCACAACTTAACAACCTAAACTAGTTTAGTTTACCCTTCAAACAACAACTTATCCACCACACTCACCACCTTTTTTATCTTAGCATATTCGCACAACTTAACAACCTAAACTAGTTTTGTTTAGACTTAAACCAACAACGAATCCACCAACGAAACTACATTATTTATCTTAGCATATTCAAGCACAACTTAACAACCTAAACTAGTTTAGTTTAGACTTAAACCAACAACTAATCAACCAACCAAACCACATTATTTATCTTAGCATATTCAAGCACAACTTAACAAGCTAAACTAGTTTAGTTTAGAATTAAACCAACAACGAATCAACCAACCAAACCACATTAATTATCTTAGCATATTCAAGCACAACTTAACAACCTAAACTAGTTTAGTTTAGACTTAAACCAACAAATCTAATCAACCAACCAAACCACATTATTTATCTTAGCATATTCGCACAACTTAACAACCTAAACTAGTTTAGTTTAGACTTAAACCAACAACGAATCAACCAACCAAACCACATTATTTATCTTAGCATATTCGCACAACTTAACAACCTAAACTAGTTTAGTTTAGACTTAAACCAACAAATCTAATCCACCAACCAAACCACATTATTTATCTTAGCATATTCGCACAACTTCACAACCTAAACTAGTTTAGTTTAGTCTTAAAACAACATCTAATCCACCAACCAAACCACATTATTTATCTTAGCATATTCGCACAACTTAACAACCTAAACTAGTTTAGTTTAGACTTAAACCAACAACGAATCCACCAACCAAACCACATTATTTATCTTAGCATATTCGCACAACTTAACAACCTAAACTAGTTTAGTTTAGACTTAAACCAACAATGAATCAACCAACCAAACCACATTATTTATCTTAGCATATTCGCACAACTTAACAACCTAAACTAGTTTAGCTTAGACTTAAACCAACAACGAATCCACCAACCAAACCACATTATTTATCTTAGCATATTCGCACAACTTAACAACCTAAACTAGTTTAGATTAGACTTAAACCAACAACGAATCAACCAACCAAACCACATTATTTATCTTAGCATACTCGCACAACTTAACAACCTAAAGTAGTTTAGTTTAGACTTAAACCAACAACGAATCCACCAACCAAACCACATTATTTACCTTAGCATATTCGCACAAATTAACAACCTAAACTACTTTAGTTTAGACTTAAACCAACAACGAATCAACCAACCAAACCACATTATTTACCTTAGCATATTCGCACAACTTAACAACCTAAACTAGTTTAGTTTAGACTTAAACCAACAACGAATCAACCAACCAAACCACATTATTTATCTTAGCATATTCGCACAACTTAACAACCTAAACTAGTTTAGTTTAGACTTAAACCAACAACGAATCCACCAACCAAACCACATTATTTATCTTAGCATATTCGCACAACTTAACAACCTAAACTAGTTTAGTTTAGACTTAAACCAACAACGAATCAACCAACCAAACCACATTATTTATCTTAGCATATTCGCACAACTTAACAACCTAAACTAGTTTAGTTTAGACTTAAACCAACAACGAATCCACCAACCAAACCACATTATTTATCTTAGCATATTCGCACAACTTAACAACCTAAACTAGTTTAGTTTAGACTTAAACCAAAAACTATTCAACAACCAAACCACATTATTTATCTTAGCATATTCAAGACAACTTAACAACCTAAACTAGTTTAGTTTAGACTTAAACCAACAACGAATCCACCAACCAAACCACATTATTTATCTTAGCATATTCGCACAACTTAACAACCTAAACTAGTTTAGTTTAGACTTAAACCAACAAAGAATCCACCAACCAAACCACATTATTTATCTTAGCATATTTGCACAATTTAACAACCTAAACTAGTTTAGTTTAGACATAAACCAACAACGAATCAACCAATCAAACCACATTATTTATCTTAGCATATTCGCACAACTTAACAACTTTAACTAGTTTAGTTTAGACTTAAACCAACAACGAATCCACCAACCAAACCACATTATTTATCTTAGCATATTCGCACAACTTAACAACCTAAACTAGTTTAGTTTAGACCTAAACTAACAACGAATCAACCAACCAAACCACATTATTTATCTTAGCATACTCGCACAACTTAACAACCTAAAGTAGTTTAGTTTAGACTTAAACCAACAACGAATCCACCAACCAAACCACATTATTAATCTTAGCATATTCGCACAACTTAACAACCTAAACTAGTTTAGTTTAGACTTAAACCAACAACTAATCAACCAACCAAACCACATTATTTATCTTAGCATATTCGCACAACTTAACAACCTAAACTAGTTTAGTTTAGACTTAAACCAACAACGAATCAACCAACCAAACCACATTATTTATCTTAGCATATTCGCACAACTTAACAACCTAAACTAGTTTAGTTTAGACTTAAACCAACAACGAATCAACCAACCAAACCACATTATTTATCTTAGCATATTCAAGCACAACTTAACAACCTAAACTAGTTTTTTTTACACTTAAACCAACAACTAATCCACCAACCAAACCACATTATTTATCTTAGCATATTCGCACAACTTAACAACCTAAACTAGTTTAGTTTAGACTTAAACCAACAACGAATCAACCAACCAAACCACATTATTTATCTTAGCATATTCAAGACAACTTAACAACCTAAACTAGTTTAGTTTAGACTTAAACCAACAATCTAATCCACCAACCAAACCACATTATTTATCTTAGCATATTCGCACAACTTAACAACCTAAACTAGTTTAGTTTAGACTTAAACCAACAACGAATCAACCAACCAAACCACATTATTTATCTTAGCATATTCAAGCACAACTTAACAACCTAAACTAGTTTAGTTTAGACTTAAACCAACAACGAATCCACCAACCAAACCACGTTATTTATCTTAGCATATTCGCACAACTTAACAACCTAAACTAGTTTAGTTTAGACTTAAACCAACAAATCTAATCAACCAACCAAACCACATTATTTATCTTAGCATATTCGACAACTTAACAACCTAAACTAGTTTAGTTTAGACTTAAACCAACAACGAATCCACCAACCAAACCACATTATTTATCTTAGCATATTCGACAACTTAACAACCTAAACTAGTTTAGTTTAGACTTAAACCAACAACGAATCAACCAACCAAACCACATTATTTATCTTAGCATATTCGCAAGACAACTTAACAACCTAAACTAGTTTAGTTTAGACTTAAACCAACAAATCTAAACCACCAAACAAACCACATTAATTACCTTAGCATATTCGCACAACATAACAACCTAAACTAGTTTAGATAAGACTTAAACCAGCAACGAATCCACCAACCAAAACACATTATTTATCTTAGCATATTCAAGCACAACTTAACAACCTAAACTAGTTTAGTTTAGACTTAAACCAACAACGAATCCACCAACCAAACCACATTATTTATCTTAGCATATTCGCACAACTTAACAACCTAAACTAGTTTAGTTTAGGCTTAAACCAACAAATCGAATCAACCAACCAAACCACATTATTTATCTTAGCATATTCGCAGACAACTTAACAACCTAAACTAGTTTAGTTTAGACTTAAACCAACAAATCGAATCAACCAACCAAACCACATTATTTATCTTAGCATATTCGACAACATAACAACCTAAACTAGTTTAGTTTAGACTTAAACCAACAACTAATCCACCAACGAAAACACATAATTTACCTTAGCATATTCGCACAACTTAACAACCTAAACTAGTTTAGTTTAGAATTAAACCAACAATCTAATCAACCAACCAAACCACATTATTTATCTTAGCATATTCAAGCACAACTTTACAACCTAAACTATTTTAGTTTAGACTTAAACCAAACACAAATCAACAAACCTTACCACATTATTTATCTTAGCTTATTCGCACAACTTAACAACCTTAACTAGTTAAGTTTAGACATAAACCAACAAATCGAATCAACCAACCAAACCACATTATTTATCTTAGCATATTCAAGCACAACTTAACAACCTAAACTAGTTTAGTTTAGACTTAAACCAACAACGAATCAACCAACCAAACCACATTATTTATCTTAGCATATTCGACAACTTAACAACCTAAACTAGTTTAGTTTAGACTTAAACCAACAAATCTAATCAACCAACCAAACCACATTATTTATCTTAGCATATTCGCAGACAACTTAACAACCTAAACTAGTTTAGTTTAGACTTAAACCAACAACGAATCAACCAACCAAACCACATTATTTATCTTAGCATATTCGCAAGACAACTTAACAACCTAAACTAGTTTAGTTTAGACTTAAACCAACAAATCTAATCAACCAACCAAACCACATTATTTATCTTAGCATATTCGCACAACTTAACAACCTAAACTAGTTTAGTTTAGACTTAAACCAACAAATCGAATCAACCAACCAAACCACATTATTTATCTTAGCATATTCGCACAACTTAACAACCTAAACTAGTTTAGTTTAGACTTAAACCAACAAATCGAATCAACCAACCAAACCACATTATTTATCTTAGCATATTCGCACAACTTAACAACCTAAACTAGTTTAGTTTAGACTTAAACCAACAAATCGAATCCACCAACCAAACCACATTATTTATCTTAGCATATTCGACAACTTAACAACCTAAACTAGTTTAGTTTAGACTTAAACCAACAACAAATCAACCAACCAAACCACATTATTTATCTTAGCATATTCGCACAACTTAACAACCTAAACTAGTTTAGTTTAGACTTAAACCAACAACTAATCCACCAACCAAACCACATTATTTATCTTAGCATATTCGCACAACTTAACAACCTAAACTAGTTTAGTTTAGACTTAAACCAACAACGAATCAACCAACCAAACCACATTATTTATCTTAGCATATTCGCACAACTTAACAACCTAAACTAGTTTAGTTTAGACTTAAACCAACAACGAATCCACCAACCAAACCACATTATTTATCTTAGCATATTCAAGACAACTTAACAACCTAAACTAGTTTAGTTTAGACTTAAACCAACAAATCTAATCCACCAACCAAACCACATTATTTATCTTAGCATATTCGCACAACTTAACAACCTAAACTAGTTTAGTTTAGACTTAAACCAACAACGAATCAACCAACCAAACCACATTATTTATCTTAGCATATTCGGACAACTTAACAACCTAAACTAGTTCAGTTTAGACTTAAAACCAACAAATCTAATCCACCAACCAAACCACATTATTTATCTTAGCATATTCGCACAACTTAAAAACCTAAACTAGTTTAGTTTAGACTTAAACCAACAAATCGAATCAACCAACCAAACCACATTATTTATCTTAGCATATTCAAGCACAACTTAACAACCTAAACTAGTTTAGTTTAGACTTAAACCAACAACGAATCCACCAACCAAACCACATTATTTATCTTAGCATATTCGCAAAACTTAACAACCTAAACTAGTTTAGTTTAGACTTAAACCAACAACGAATCAACCAACCAAACCACATTATTTATCTTAGCATATTCGCACAACTTAACAACCTAAACTAGTTTAGTTTAGACTTAATCCAACATCTTATCCTCCAACCATTCCCCATTTTTTATCTTAGCCTATTCGCAGACAACTTAACAACCTAAACTAGTTTAGTTTAGACTTAAA
Organism: Solanum pinnatisectum; assembly: GCA_035578085.1. Taxonomy (NCBI): domain Eukaryota; kingdom Viridiplantae; phylum Streptophyta; class Magnoliopsida; order Solanales; family Solanaceae; genus Solanum; species Solanum pinnatisectum. The sequence continues at coordinate 31,163,110 of CM069080.1, read as the reverse complement.
CCAACAACGAATCAACCAACCAAACCACATTATTTATCTTAGCATATTCGCACAACTTAACAACCTAAACTAGTTTAGTTTAGACTTAAACCAACAACGAATCAACCAACCAAACCACATTATTTATCTTAGCATATTCAAACAACTTAAAAACCTAAACAAGAATAGTATATACATAAACCAACAACTAATACACAAACAAAACAACATTATTTATCTTAGCATATTCAAGCACAACTTAACAACCTAAACTAGTTTAGTTTAGACTTAAACCAACAACGAATCAACCAACCAAACCACATTATTTATCTTAGCATATTCGCACAACTTAACAACCTAAACTAGTTTTGTTTAGACTTAAACCAACAAATCTAATCAACCAACCAAACCACATTATTTATCTTAGCATATTCAAGCACAACTTAACAACCTAAACTAGTTTAGTTTAGACTTAAACCAACAAATCTAATCCACCAACCAAACAACATTATTTATCTTAGCATTTTCTCACTAATTAACAACCTAAACTAGTTTAGTTTAGACTTAAACCAACAACTAATCAACCAACCAAACCACATTATTTATCTTAGCATATTCGCACAACTTAACAACCTAAACTAGTTTAGTTTAGACTTAAACCAACAAATCTAATCAACCAACCAAACCACATTATTTATCTTAGCATATTATCACAACATAACAACCTAAACTAGAATACTTAAGACTTAAACAAACAACAAATCCACCAACCAAACCACATTATTTATCTTAGCATATTCGGACAACTTAACAACCTAAACTAGTTTAGTTTAGACTTAAACCAACAACGAATCAACCAACCAAACCACATTATTTATCTTAGCATATTCGCACAACTTAACAACCTAAACTAGTTTAGTTTAGACTTAAACCAACAACGAATCAACCAACCAAACCACATTATTTATCTTAGCATATTCGGACAACTTAACAACCTAAACTAGTTTAGTTTAGACTTAAACCAACAACGAATCAACCAACCAAACCACATTATTTATCTTAGCATATTCGCACAACTTAACAACCTAAACTAGTTTAGTTTAGACTTAAACCAACAACTAATCAACCAACCAAACCACATTATTTATCTTAGCATATTCAAGCACAACTTAACAACCTAAACTAGTTTAGTTTAGACTTAAACCAACAAAGAATCCACCAACCAAACCACATTATTTATCTTAGCATATTCGCACAACTTAACAACCTAAACTAGTTTAGTTTAGACTTAAACCAACAAACGAATCAACCAACCAAACCACATTATTTATCTTAGCATATTCGCAAGACAACTTAACAACCTAAACTAGTTTAGTTTAGACTTAAACCAACAAATCGAATCCACCAACCAAACCACATTATTTATCTTAGCATATTCGCACAACTTAACAACCTAAACTAGTTTAGTTTAGACTTAAACCAACAAATCGAATCAACCAACCAAACCACATTATTTATCTTAGCATATTCGCAGACAACTTAACAACCTAAACTAGTTTAGTTTAGACTTAAAGCAACAACGAATCGTCCAACCAAACCACATTATTTATCTTAGCATATTCGCACAACTTAACAACCTAAACTAGTTTAGTTTAGACTTAAACCAACAAATCGAATCCACCAACCAAACCACATTATTTATCTTAGCATATTCAAGACAACTTAACAACCTAAACTAGTTTAGTTTAGACTTAAACCAACAACGAATCAACCAACCAAACCACATTATTTATCTTAGCATATTCAAGCACAACTTAACAACCTAAACTAGTTTAGTTTAGACTTAAACCAACAAATCGAATCCACCAACCAAACCACATTATTTATCTTAGCATATTCGCAGACAACTTAACAACCTAAACTAGTTTAGTTTAGACTTAAACCAACAACGAATCAACCAACCAAACCACATTATTTATCTTAGCATATTCGCAAGACAACTTAACAACCTAAACTAGTTTAGTTTAGACTTAAACCAACAAATCTAATCCACCAACCAAACCACATTATTTATCTTAGCATATTCGCACAACTTAACAACCTAAACTAGTTTAGTTTAGACTTAAACCAACAACGAATCAACCAACCAAACCACATTATTTATCTTAGCATATTCGCACAACTTAACAACCTAAACTAGTTTAGTTTAGACTTAAACCAACAAATCTAATCAACCAACCAAACCACATTATTTATCTTAGCATATTCAAGCACAACTTAACAACCTAAACTAGTTTAGTTTAGACTTAAACCAACAACTAATCCACCAACCAAACCACATTATTTATCTTAGCATATTCAAGACAACTTAACAACCTAAACTAGTTTAGTTTAGACTTAAACCAACAACGAATCAACCAACCAAACCACATTATTTATCTTAGCATATTCGCACAACTTAACAACCTAAACTAGTTTAGTTTAGACTTAAACCAACAACGAATCAACCAACCAAACCACATTATTTATCTTAGCATATTCAAGACAACTTATCAACCTAAACTAGTTTTGTTTAGACTTAAACCAACAACGAATCCACCAACCAAACCACATTATTTATCTTAGCATATTCGCACAACTTAACAACCTAAACTAGTTTAGTTTAGACTTAAACCAACAACGAATCAACCAACCAAACCACATTATTTATCTTAGCATATTCAAGCACAACTTAACAACCTAAACTAGTTTAGTTTAGACTTAAACCAACAAATCTAATCAACCAACCAAACCACATTATTTATCTTAGCATATTCGCACAACTTAACAACCTAAACTAGTTTAGTTTAGACTTAAACCAACAACGAATCCACCAACCAAACCACATTATTTATCTTAGCATATTCAAGCACAACTTAACAACCTAAACTAGTTTAGTTTAGACTTAAACCAACAACGAATCAACCAACCAAACCACATTATTTATCTTAGCATATTCAAGACAACTTAACAACCTAAACTAGTTTAGTTTAGACTTAAACCAACAAATCTAATCCACCAACGAAACCACATTATTTATCTTAGCATATTCGCACAACTTAACAACCTAAACTAGTTTAGTTTAGACTTAAACCAACAACGAATCAACCAACCAAACCACATTATTTATCTTAGCATATTCTCACAACTTAACAACCTAAACTATTTTAGTTTAGACTTAAAACAAAAAATAATACACAAACCAAAACACATTATTTATCTTATAATATTCACAAAACTTAACAACCTAAACTAGTTTAGTTTAGACTTAAACAAACAACAAATCAAACAACCAAACCACATTATTTATCTTAGCATATTCGAACAACTAAACAAACTAAACAATTATAGTTTAGAATTAAACCAACAAATAATACAACAACCAAACCACATTATTTATATTAGCATATTCAAGCACAACTTAACAACCTAAACTAGTTTAGATTAGACTTAAACCAACAACGAATCAACCAACCAAACCACATTATTTATCTTAGCATATTAGCACAAATTAACAACCTAAACTAGTTTAGTTTAGACTTAAACCAACAACGAATCAACCAACCAAACCACATTATTTATCTTAGCATATTCGCACAACTTAACAACCTAAACTAGTTTAGTTTAGACTTAAACCAACAACGAATCCACCAACCAAACCACATTATTTATCTTAGCATATTCGCACAACTTAACAACCTAAACTAGTTTAGTTTAGACTTAAACCAACAAAGAATCAACCAACCAAACCACATTATTTATCTTAGCATATTCGCAAAACTTAACAAAGTAAACTAGTTTATTTTAGACTTAAACTTAAATCTACTCCACCAACCAAACCACATTATTTATCTTAGCATATTCGCACAACTTAACAACCTAAACTAGTTTAGTTTAGACTTAAACCAACAACGAATCAACCAACCAAACCACATTATTTATCTTAGCATATTCGCACAACTTAACAACCTAAACTAGTTTAGTTTAGACTTAAACCAACAAATCTAATCAACCAACCAAACCACATTATTTATCTTAGCATATTCAAGCACAACTTAACAACCTAAACTAGTTTAGTTTAGACTTAAACCAACAAATCTAATCCACCAACCAAACCACATTATTTATCTTAGCATATTCGACAACTTAACAACCTAAACTAGTTTAGTTTAGACTTAAACCAACAACGAATCAACCAACCAAACCACATTATTTATCTTAGCATATTCAAGCACAACTTAACAACCTAAACTAGTTTAGTTTAGACTTAAACCAACAAATCTAATCCACCAACCAAACCACATTATTTATCTTAGCATATTCGCACAACTTAACAACCTAAACTAGTTTAGTTTAGACTTAAACCAACAACGAATCCACCAACCAAACCACATTATTTATCTTAGCATATTCGCACAACTTAACAACCTAAACTAGTTTAGTTTAGACTTAAACCAACAACGAATCAACCAACCAAACCACATTATTTACCTTAGCATATTTGCACAACTTAACAACCTAAACTAGTTTAGTTTAGACTTAAACCAACAACGAATCAACCAACCAAACCACATTATTTATCTTAGCATATTCGCACAACTTAACAACCTAAACTAGTTTAGTCTAGACTTAAACCAACAACGAATCAACCAACCAAACCACATTATTTACCTTAGCATATTCGCACAACTTAACAACCTAAACTAGTTTAGTTTAGACTTAAACCAACAACGAATCCACCAACCAAACCACATTATTTACCTTAGCATATTCGCACAAATTAACAACCTAAACTACTTTAGTTTAGACTTAAACCAACAACGAATCAACCAACCAAACCACATTATTTATCTTAGCATACTCGCACAACTTAACAACCTAAACTAGTTTAGTCTAGACTTAAACCAACAACGAATCAACCAACCAAACCACATTATTTACCTTAGCATATTCGCACAACTTAACAACCTAAACTAGTTTAGTTTAGACTTAAACCAACAACGAATTAACCAACCAAACCACATTATTTATCTTAGCATATTCGCACAACTTAACAACCTAAACTAGTTTAGTTTAGACTTAAACCAACAACTAATCCACCAACCAAGCCACATTCTTTATCTTAGCATATTCGCACAACTTAACAACTTTAACTAGTTTAGTTTAGACTTAAACCAACAACGAATCCACCAACCAAACCACATTATTTATCTTAGCATATTCGCACGACTTAACAACCTAAACTAGTTTAGTTTAGACCTAAACTAACAACGAATCAACCAACCAAACCACATTATTTATCTTAGCATATTCGCACAACTTAACAACCTAAACTAGTTTAGTTTAGACCTAAACTAACAACGAATCAACCAACCAAACCACATTATTTATCTTAGCATACTCGCACAACTTAACAACCTAAAGTAGTTTAGTTTAGACTTAAACCAACAACGAATCCACCAACCAAACCACATTATTTACCTTAGCATATTCGCACAACTTAACAACCTAAACTAGTTTAGTTTAGACTTAAACCAACAACGAGTCAACCAACCAAACCACATTATTTACCTTAGCATATTTGCACAACTTAACAACCTAAACTAGTTTAGTTTAGACTTAAACCAACAACGAATCAACCAACCAAACCACATGATTTATCTTAGCATATTCGCACAACTTAACAACATAAACTAGTTTAGTCTAGACTTAAACCAACAACGAATCAACCAACCAAACCACATTATTTATCTTAGCATATTCGCACAACTTAACAACCTAAACTAGTTTAGATTTGACTTAAACCAACAACGAATCAACCAACCAAACCACATTATTTAGCTTAGCATATTCGCACAACTTAACAACCTAAACTAGTTTAGTTTAGACTTAAACCAACAACGAATCAACCAACCAAACCACATTATTTATCTTAGCATATTCGCACAACTTAACAACCTAAACTAGTTTAGTCTAGACTTAAACCAACAACGAATCAACCAACCAAACCACATTATTTACCTTAGCATATTCGCACAACTTAACAACCTAAACTAGTTTAGTTTAGACTTAAACCAACAACGAATTAACCAACCAAACCACATTATTTATCTTAGCATATTCGCACAACTTAACAACCTAAACTAGTTTAGTTTAGACTTAAACCAACAACTAATCCACCAACCAAGCCACAATATTTATCTTAGCATATTCGCACAACTTAACAACCTAAACAAGTTTAGTTTAGACTTAAACCAACAACGAATCCACCAACCAAGCCACATTATTTATCTTAGCATATTCGCACAACTTAACAACCTAAACTAGTTTAGTTTAGACTTAAACCAACAACGAATCCACCAACCAAACCACATTATTTATCTTAGCATATTCGCACAACTTAACAACCTAAACTAGTTTAGTTTAGACTTAAACCAACAACGAATCAACCAACCAAACCACATTATTTATCTTAGCATATTCAAGACAACTTAACAACCTAAACTAGTTTAGTTTAGACTTAAACCAACAACTAATCAACCAACCAAACCACATTATTTATCTTAGCATATTCGCACAACTTAACAACCTAAACTAGTTTAGTTTAGACTTAAACCAACAACGAATCCACCAACCAAACCACATTATTTATCTTAGCATATTCAAGCACAACTTAACAACCTAAACTAGTTTAGTTTAGACTTAAACCAACAACGAATCAACCAACCAAACCACATTATTTATCTTAGCATATTCAAGACAACTTAACAACCTAAACTAGTTTAGTTTAGACTTAAACCAACAACGAATCCACCAGCCAAACCACATTATTTATCTTAGCATATTCAAGCACAACTTAACAACCTAAACTAGTTTAGTTTAGACTTAAACCAACAACGAATCAACCAACCAAACCACATTATTTATCTTAGCATATTCGCACAACTTAACAACCTAAACTAGTTTAGTTTAGACTTAAACCAACAAATCTAATCCACCAACCAAACCACATTATTTATCTTAGCATATTCAAGCACAACTTAACAACCTAAACTAGTTTAGTTTAGACTTAAACCAACAACGAATCAACCAACCAACCAACATTATTTATCTGAGCATATTCAAGCACAACTTAACAACCTAAACTAGTTTAGTTTAGACTTAAACCAACAAATCGAATCAACCAACCAAACCACATTATTTATCTTAGCATATTCGCAGACAACTTAACAACCTAAACTAGTTTAGTTTAGACTTAAACCAACAACTAATCCACCAACCAAACCACATTATTTATCTTAGCATATTCAAGCACAACTTAACAACCTAAACTAGTTTAGTTTAGACTTAAACCAACAACTAATCAACCAACCAAACCACATTATTTATCTTAGCATATTCAAGACAACTTAACAACCTAAACTAGTTTAGTTTAGACTTAAACCAACAAATCGAATCAACCAACCAAACCACATTATTTATCTTAGCATATTCAAGCACAACTTAACAACCTAAACTAGTTTAGTTTAGACTTAAACCAACAACGAATCCACCAACCAAACCACATTATTTATCTTAGCATATTCAAGCACAACTTAACAACCTAAACTAGTTTAGTTTAGACTTAAACCAACAACGAATCAACCAACCAAACCACATTATTTATCTTAGCATATTCAAGCACAACTTAACAACCTAAACTAGTTTAGTTTAGACTTAAACCAACAACTAATCAACCAACCAAACCACATTATTTATCTTAGCATATTCAAGCACAACTTAACAACCTAAACTAGTTTAGTTTAGACTTAAACCAACAACGAATCCACCAACCAAACCACATTATTTAGCTTAGCATATTCGCAAGACAACTTAACAACCTAAACTAGTTTAGTTTAGACTTAAACCAACAAATCGAATCAACCAACCAAACCACATTATTTATCTTAGCATATTCAAGCACAACTTAACAACCTAAACTAGTTTAGTTTAGACTTAAACCAACAAATCGAATCCACCAACCAAACCACATTATTTATCTTAGCATATTCAAGCACAACTTAACAACCTAAACTAGTTTAGTTTAGACTTAAACCAACAATCTAATCAACCAACCAAACCACATTATTTATCTTAGCATATTCGCACAACTTAACAACCTAAACTAGTTTAGTTTAGACTTAAACCAACAACGAATCCACCAACCAAACCACATTATTTATCTTAGCATATTCAAGACAACTTAACAACCTAAACTAGTTTAGTTTAGACTTAAACCAACAAATCTAATCCACCAACCAAACCACATTATTTATCTTAGCATATTCGCACAACTTAACAACCTTAACTACTTTAGTTTAGACTTAAACCAACAACGAATCAACCAACTAAACCACATTATTTATCTTAGCATATTCGCACAACTTAACAACCTAAACTAGTTTAGTTTAGACTTAAACCAACAACGAATCCACCAACCAAACCACATTATTTATCTTAGCATATTCGCACAACTTAACAACCTAAACTAGTTTAGTTTAGACTTAAACCAACAACGAATCAACCAACCAAACCACATTATTTATCTTAGCATATTCAAGACAACTTAACAACCTAAACTAGTTTAGTTTAGACTTAAACCAACAAATCTAATCCACCAACCAAACCACATTATTTATCTTAGCATATTCGCAAGACAACTTAACAACCTAAACTAGTTTAGTTTAGACTTAAACCAACAACGAATCAACCAACCAAACCACATTATTTATCTTAGCATATTCGCACAACTTAACAACCTAAACTAGTTTAGTTTAGACTTAAACCAACAAATCTAATCCACCAACCAAACCACATTATTTATCTTAGCATATTCGCACAACTTAACAACCTAAACTAGTTTAGTTTAGACTTAAACCAACAACGAATCCACCAACCAAACCACATTATTTATCTTAGCATATTCGCACAACTTAACAACCTAAACTAGTTTAGTTTAGACTTAAAGCAACAACTAATCAACCAACCAAACCACATTATTTATCTTAGCATATTCGCACAACTTAACAACCTAAACTAGTTTAGTTTAGACTTAAACCAACAACGAATCTACCAACCAAACCACATTATTTATCTTAGCATATTCGCACAACTTAACAACCTAAACTAGTTTAGTTTAGACTTAAACCAACAACTAATCCACCAACAAAACCACATAATTTATCTTAGCATATTCAAGACAACTTAACAACCTAAACTAGTTTAGTTTAGACTTAAACCAACAACGAATCAACCAACCAAACCACATTATTTATCTTAGCATATTCAAGCACAACTTAACAACCTAAACTAGTTTAGTTTAGACTTAAACCAACAACTAATCCACCAACCAAACCACATTATTTATCTTAGCATATTCAAGCACAACTTAACAACCTAAACTAGTTTAGTTTAGACTTAAACCAACAAATCTAATCAACCAACCAAACCACATTATTTATCTTAGCATATTCAGACAACTTAACAACCTAAAATAGTTTAGTTTAGTCTTAAACCAAAAACGAATCAACCAACCAAACCACATTATTTATGTTAGCATATTCAAGCACAACTTAACAACCTAAACTAGTTTAGTTTTGACTTAAACCATCAACTAATCCACCAACCAAACCACATTATTTACCTTAGCATATTCGCACAACTTAACAACCTAAACTAGTTTAGTTTAGACTTAAACCAACAACGAATCCACCAACCAAACCACATTATTTATCTTAGCATATTCGCACAACTTAACAACCTAAACTAGTTTAGTTTAGACTTAAACCAACAACGAATCAACCAACCAAACCACATTATTTATCTTAGCATATTAGCACAACTTAACAACCTAAACTAGTTTTGTTTAGACTTAAACCAACAAATCTAATCCACCAACCAAACCACATTATTTATCTTAGCATATTCGCAGACAACTTAACAACCTAAACTAGTTTATTTTAGACTTAAACAAAAATCTAATCAACCAACCAAACCACCTTATTTATCTTAGCATATTCGCACAACTTAACAACCTAAACTAGTTTAGTTTAGACTTATACCAACAACTAATCCACCAACCAAACCACTTTATTTATCTTAGCATATTCGCACAACTTAACAACCTAAACTAGTTTAGTTTAGACTTAAACCAACAACGAATCAACCAACCAACCCACATTATTTATCTTAGCATATTCGACAACTTAACAACCTAAACTAGTTTAGTTTAGACTTAAACCAACAAATCTAATCAACCAACCAAACCACATTATTTATCTTAGCATATTCAAGCACAACTTAACAACCTAAACTAGTTTAGTTTAGACTTAAACCAACAACGAATCCACCAACCAAACCACATTATTTATCTTAGCATATTCAAGCACAACTTAACAACCTAAACTAGTTTAGTTTAGACTTAAACCAACAAATCTAATCAACCAACCAAACCACATTATTTATCTTAGCATATTCGCACAACTTAACAACCTAAACTAGTTTAGTTTAGACTTAAACCAACAACGAATCCACCAACCAAACCACATTATTTATCTTAGCATATTCAAGCACAACTTAACAACCTAAACTAGTTTAGTTTAGACTTAAACCAACAACGAATCAACCAACCAAACCACATTATTTATCTTAGCATATTCAAGCACAACTTAACAACCTAAACTAGTTTAGTTTAGACTTAAACCAACAATCTAATCCACCAACCAAACCACATTATTTATCTTAGCATATTCGCACAACTTAACAACCTAAACTAGTTTAGTTTAGACTTAAACCAACAAATCGAATCAACCAACCAAACCACATTATTTATCTTAGCATATTCGCAGACAACTTAACAACCTAAACTAGTTTAGTTTAGACTTAAACCAACAAACTAATCCACCAACCAAACCACATTATTTATCTTAGCATATTCGCAGACAACTTAACAACCTAAACTAGTTTAGTTTAGACTTAAACCAACAACGAATCAACCAACCAAACCACATTATTTATCTTAGCATATTCAAGCACAACTTAACAACCTAAACTAGTTTAGTTTAGACTTAAACCAACAACTAATCCACCAACCAAACCACATTATTTATCTTAGCATATTCAAGCACAACTTAACAACCTAAACTAGTTTAGTTTAGACTTAAACCAACAACGAATCCACCAACCAAACCACATTATTTATCTTAGCATATTCGCACAACTTAACAACCTAAACTAGTTTAGTTTAGACTTAAACCAACAACTAATCAACCAACCAAACCACATTATTTATCTTAGAATATAAGCACAACTTAACAACCTAAACTAGTTTAGTTTAGACTTAAACCAACAACGAATCCACCAACCAAACCACATTATTTATCTTAGCATATTCGCACAACTTAACAACCTAAACTAGTTTAGTTTAGACTTAAACCAACAAATCTAATCAACCAACCAAACCACATTATTTATCTTAGCATATTCGCACAACTTAACAACCTAAACTAGTTTAGTTTAGACTTAAACCAACAACGAATCCACCAACCAAACCACATTATTTATCTTAGCATATTCGCACAACTTAACAACCTAAACTAGTTTAGTTTAGACTTAAACCAACAACGAATCAACCAACCAAACCACATTATTTATCTTAGCATATTCAAGACAACTTAACAACCTAAACTAGTTTAGTTTAGACTTAAACCAACAACGAATCAACCAACCAAACCACATTATTTATCTTAGCATATTCGCACAACTTAACAACCTAAACTAGTTTAGTTTAGACTTAAACCAACAACGAATCCACCAACCAAACCACATTATTTATCTTAGCATATTCGCGACAACTTAACAACCTAAACTAGTTTAGTTTAGACTTAAACCAACAACGAATCAACCAACCAAACCACATTATTTATCTTAGCATATTCGCAAGACAACTTAACAACCTAAACTAGTTTAGTTTAGACTTAAACCAACAAATCTAATCCACCAACCAAACCACATTATTTATCTTAGCATATTCAAGCACAACTTAACAACCTAAACTAGTTTAGTTTAGACTTAAACCAACAAATCTAATCAACCAACCAAACCACATTATTTATCTTAGCATATTCGACAACTTAACAACCTAAACTAGTTTAGTTTAGACTTAAACCAACAACGAATCAACCAACCAAACCACATTATTTATCTTAGCATATTCAAGACAACTTAACAACCTAAACTAGTTTAGTTTAGACTTAAACCAACAACGAATCCACCAACCAAACCACATTATTTATCTTAGCATATTCGCACAACTTAACAACCTAAACTAGTTTAGTTTAGACTTAAACCAACAAAGAATCAACCAACCAAACCACATTATTTATATTAGCATATTCAAGCACAACTTAACAACCTAAACTAGTTTAGTTTAGACTTAAACCAACAAATCTAATCAACCAACCAAACCACATTATTTATCTTAGCATATTCAAGACAACTTAACAACCTAAACTAGTTTAGTTTAGACTTAAACCAACAACGAATCCACCAACCAAACCACATTATTTATCTTAGCATATTCGCACAACTTAACAACCTAAACTAGTTTAGTTTAGACTTAAACCAACAAATCTAATCAACCAACCAAACCACATTATTTATCTTAGCATATTCAAGACAACTTAACAACCTAAACTAGTTTAGTTTAGACTTAAACCAACAACGAATCAACCAACCAAACCACATTATTTATCTTAGCATATTCAAGCACAACTTAACAACCTAAACTAGTTTAGTTTAGACTTAAACCAACAACTAATCCACCACCCAAACCACATTATTTATCTTAGCATATTCAAGCACAACTTAACAACCTAAACTAGTTTAGTTTAGACTTAAACCAAAATCGAATCAACCAACCAAACCACATTATTTATCTTAGCATATTCGCACAACTTAACAACCTAAACTAGTTTAGTTTAGACTTAAACCAACAAATCGAATCCACCAACCAAACCACATTATTTATCTTAGCATATTCAAGCACAACTTAACAACCTAAAATAGTTTAGTTTAGAATTAAACCAACAACGAATCAACCAACCAAACCACATTATTTATCTAAGCATATTCGCACAACTTAACAACCTAAACTAGTTTAGTTTAGACTTAAACCAACAAATCTAATCCACCAACCAAACCACATTATTTATCTTAGCATATTCGCACAACTTAACAACCTAAACTAGTTTAGTTTAGACTTAAACCAACAAATCTAATCAACCAACCAAACCACATTATTTATCTTAGCATATTCAAGACAACTTAACAACCTAAACTAGTTTAGTTTAGACTTAAACCAACAACGAATCCACCAACCAAACCACATTATTTATCTAAGCATATTCAAGCACAACTTAACAAACTAAAATAGTTTAGTTTAGACTTAAACCAACAACGAATCAACCAACCAAAACACATTATTTATCTTATCATATTCAAGCACAACTTAACAACCTAAACTAGTTTAGTTTAGACTTAAACCAACAACTAATCCACCAACCAAACCACATTATTTATCTTAGCATATTCGACAACTTAACAACCTAAACTAGTTTAGTTTAGACTTAAACCAACAACGAATCAACCAACCAAACCACATTATTTATCTTAGCATATTCGCAGACAACTTAACAACCTAAACTAGTTTAGTTTAGACTTAAACCAACAACGAATCAACCAACCAAACCACATTATTTATCTTAGCATATTCAAGCACAACTTAACAACCTAAACTAGTTTAGTTTAGACTTAAACCAACAAATCGAATCCACCAACCAAACCACATTATTTATCTTAGCATATTCAAGCACAACTTAACAACCTAAACTAGTTTAGTTTAGACTTAAACCAACAAATCGAATCCACCAACCAAACCACATTATTTATCTTAGCATATTCAAGCACAACTTAACAACCTAAACTAGTTTAGTTTAGACTTAAACCAACAACGAATCAACCAACCAAACCACATTATTTATCTTAGCATATTCAAGCACAACTTAACAACCTAAACTAGTTTAGTTTAGACTTAAACCAACAAATCTAATCCACCAACCAAACCACATTATTTATCTTAGCATATTCAAGCACAACTTAACAACCTAAACTAGTTTAGTTTAGACTTAAACCAACAAATCTAATCAACCAACCAAACCACATTATTTATCTTAGCATATTCGCACAACTTAACAACCTAAACTAGTTTAGTTTAGACTTAAACCAACAAATCTAATCCACCAGCCAAACCAGATTATTTATCTTAGCATATTCGCACAACTTAACAACCTAAACTAGTTTAGTTTAGACTTAAACCAACAACGAATCAACCAACCAAACCACATTATTTATCTTAGCATATTCGCACAACTTAACAACCTAAACTAGTTTAGTTTAGACTTAAACCAACAACGAATCAACCAACCAAACCACATTATTTATCTTAGCATATTCAAGACAACTTAACAACCCAAACTAGTTTAGTTTAGACATAAACCAACAACTAATCCACCAACAAAACCACATTATTTATCTTAGCATATAACCACAACTTAACAACCTAAACTAGTTTAGTTTAGACTTAAACCAACAACGAATCAACCAACCAAACCACATTATTTATCTTAGCATATTCGCACAACTTAACAACCTAAACTAGTTTAGTTTAGACTTAAACCAACAACGAATCCACCAACCAAACCACATTATTTATCTTAGCATATTCAAGACAACTTAACAACCTAAACTAGTTTAGTTTAGACTTAAACCAACAACGAATCAACCAACCAAACCACATTATTTATCTTAGCATATTCAAGCACAACTTAACAACCTAAACTAGTTTAGTTTAGACTTAAACCAACGACGAATCCACCAACCAAACCACATTATTTATCTTAGCATATTCAAGCACAACTTAACAACCTAAACTAGTTTAGTTTAGACTTAAACCAACAACGAATCAACCAACCAAACCACATTATTTATCTTAGCATATTCGCACAACTTAACAACCTAAACTAGTTTAGTTTAGACTTAAACCAACAAATCTAATCCACCAACCAAACCACATTATTTATCTTAGCATATTCAAGACAACTTAACAACCTAAACTAGTTTAGTTTAGACTTAAACCAACAACGAATCAACCAACCAAACCACATTATTTATCTTAGCATATTCGCACAACTTAACAACCTAAACTAGTTTAGTTTAGACTTAAACCAACAATCTAATCCACCAACCAAACCACATTATTTATCTTAGCATATTCAAGCACAACTTAACAACCTAAACTAGTTTAGTTTAGACTTAAACCAACAACGAATCCACCAACCAAACCACATTATTTATCTTAGCATATTCAAGCACAACTTAACAACCTAAACTAGTTTAGTTTAGACTTAAACCAACAAATCTAATCAACCAACCAAACCACATTATTTATCTTAGCATATTCGCACAACTTAACAACCTAAACTAGTTTAGTTTAGACTTAAACCAACAACGAATCCACCAACCAAACCACATTATTTATCTTAGCATATTCAAGCACAACTTAACAACCTAAACTAGTTTAGTTTAGACTTAAACCAACAACGAATCAACCAACCAAACCACATTATTTATCTTAGCATATTCAAGCACAACTTAACAACCTAAACTAGTTTAGTTTAGACTTAAACCAACAACGAATCCACCAACCAAACCACATTATTTATCTTAGCATATTCGCACAACTTAACAACCTAAACTAGTTTAGTTTAGACTTAAACCAACAAATCTAATCAACCAACCAAACCACATTATTTATCTTAGCATATTCGCAGACAACTTAACAACCTAAACTAGTTTAGTTTAGACTTAAACCAACAAATCTAATCCACCAACCAAACCACATTATTTATCTTAGCATATTCGCAGACAACTTAACAACCTAAACTAGTTTAGTTTAGACTTAAACCAACAACGAATCAACCAACCAAACCACATTATTTATCTTAGCATATTCAAGCACAACTTAACAACCTAAACTAGTTTAGTTTAGACTTAAACCAACAAATCTAATCCACCAACCAAACCACATTATTTATCTTAGCATATTCAAGCACAACTTAACAACCTAAACTAGTTTAGTTTAGACTTAAACCAACAACGAATCAACCAACCAAACCACATTATTTATCTTAGCATATTCGCAGACAACTTAACAACCTAAACTAGTTTAGTTTAGACTTAAACCAACAAATCTAATCAACCAACCAAACCACATTATTTATCTTAGCATATTCGCACAACTTAACAACCTAAACTAGTTTAGTTTAGACTTAAACCAACAACGAATCAACCAACCAAACCACATTATTTATCTTAGCATATTCGCACAACTTAACAACCTAAACTAGTTTAGTTTAGACTTAAACCAACAAAGAATCCACCAACCAAACCACATTATTTATCTTAGCATATTCGCACAACTTAACAACCTAAACTAGTTTAGTTTAGACTTAAACCAACAACGAATCAACCAACCAAACCACATTATTTATCTTAGCATATTCAAGACAACTTAACAACCTAATCTAGTTTAGTTTAGACTTAAACCAACATCTAATCAACCAACCAAACCACATTATTTATCTTAGCATATTCGCACAACTTAACAACCTAAACTAGTTTAGTTTAGACTTAAACCAACAACCAATCAACCAACCAAACCACATTATTTATCTTAGCATATTCGCACAACTTAACAACCTAAACTAGTTTAGTTTAGACTTAAACCAACAACGAATCAACCAACCAAACCACATTATTTATCTTAGCATATTCAAGCACAACTTAACAACCTAAACTAGTTCAGTTTAGACTTAAACCAACAACGAATCCACCAACCAAACCACACTATTTATCTTAGCATATTCACACAACCTAAACTAGTTTCTTTTAGACTTAAACCAACAACGAATCAACCGACCAAACCACATTATTTATCTTAGCATATTCACACAACTTAACAACCTAAACTAGTTTAGTTTAGACTTAAACCAACAACGAATCCACCAACCAAACCACATTATTTATCTTAGCATATTCGCACAACTTAACAACCTAAACTAGTTTAGTTTAGACTTAAACCAACAACTAATCCACCAACCAAACCACATTATTTATCTTAGCATATTCGCACAACTTAACAACCTAAACTAGTTTAGTTTAGACTTAAACCAACAACGATTCCACCAACCAAAGCACATTATTTATCTTAGCATATTCGCACAACTTAACAACCTAAACTAGTTTAGTTTAGACTTAAACCAACAACGAATCAACCAACCAAACCACATTATTTATCTTAGCATATTCGCATAACTTAACAACCTAAACTAGTTTAGTTTAGACTTAATACCAACAAAGAATCAACCAACCAAACCACATTATTTATCTTAGCATATTCGCACAACTTAACAACCTTAACTAGTTTAGTTTTGTCTTAATCCAACAACGAATCCACCAACCAAACCACATTATTTATCTTAGCATATTCGCACAACTTAACAACCTAAACTAGTTTAGTTTAGACTTAAACCAACAACGAATCAACCAACCAAACCACATTATTTATCTTAGCATATTCGCACAACTTAACAACCTAAACTAGTTTAGTTTAGACTTAAACCAACAAATCTAATCCACCAACCAAACCACATTATTTATCTTAGCATATTCGCAAGACAACTTAACAACCTAAACTAGTTTAGTTTAGACTTAAACCAACAAATCTAATCAACCAACCAAACCACAATATTTATCTTAGCATATTCGCACAACTTAACAACACAATCTATTTTAGTTTATACTTAAACCATAATAGATTCTAACAACCAAACCACATTATTTATCTTAGAATATTCGCACAACTTAACAACCTAAACTAGTTTAGTTTAGACTTAAACCAACAATCTAATCAACCAACCAAACCACATTATTTATCTTAGCATATTCGCAAGACAACTTAACAACCTAAACAAGTTTAGTTTAGACTTAAAACAACAACGAATATACCAACCAAACCACATTATTTATCTTATCATAAAAGCACAACTTAACAACATAAACTAGTTTAGTTTAGACTTAAACCAACAACGAATCCACCAACCAAACCACATTATTTATCTTAGCATATTCGCACAACTTAACAACCTTAACTAGTTTAGTTTAGACGTAAACCAACAACGAATCAACCAACCAAACCACATTATTTATCTTAGCATATTCGCACAACTTAACAACCTAAACTAGTTTAGTTTAGACTTAAACCAACAACGAATCAACCAACCAAACCACATTATTTATCTTAGCATATTCGCACAACTTAACAACCTAAACTAGTTTAGTTTAGACTTAAACCAACAAAGAATCCACCAACCAAACCACATTATTTATCTTAGCATATTCGCACAACTTAACAACCTAAACTAGTTTAGTTTAGACTTAAACCAACAACGAATCAACCAACCAAACCACATTATTTATCTTAGCATATTCGCACAACTTAACAACCTAAACTAGTTTAGTTTAGACTTAAACCAACAAATCTAATCAACCAACCAAACCACATTATTTATCTTAGCATATTCAAGCACAACTTAACAACCTAAACTAGTTTAGTTTAGACTTAAACCAACAAATCTAATCCACCAACCAAACCACATTATTTATCTTAGCATATTCAAGCACAACTTAACAACCTAAACTAGTTTAGTTTAGACTTAAACCAACAAATCTAATCAACCAACCAAACCACATTATTTATCTTAGCATATTCAAGCACAACTTAACAACCTAAACTAGTTTAGTTTAGACTTAAACCAACAATCTAATCAACCAACCACACCACAATAATTATATTAGCATATTCGCACAACTTAACAACCTAAACTAGTTTAGTTTAGACTAAAACCAACAACGAATCAACCAACCAAACCACATTATTTATCTTAGCATATTCAAGACAACTTAACAACCTAAACTAGTTTAGTTTAGACTTAAACCAACAACGAATCCACCAACCAAACCACATTATTTATCTTAGCATATTCGCACAACTTAACAACCTAAACTAGTTTAGTTTAGACTTAAACCAACAACGAATCAACCAACCAAACAACATTATTTATATTAGCATATTCAAGACAACTTAACAACCTAAACTAGTTTAGTTTAGACTTAAACCATCAACTAATCCTCCAACCAAACCACATTATTTATCTTAGCTTATTCGCACAACTTAACAACCTTAACTAGTTTAGTTTAGACTTAAACCAACAACGAATCAACCAACCAAACCACATTATTTATCTTAGCATATTCAAGCACAACTTAACAACCTAAACTAGTTTAGTTTAGACTTAAACCAACAAATCTAATCAACCAACCAACCCACATTATTTATCTTAGCATATTCGCACAACTTAACAACCTAAACTAGTTTAGTTTAGACTGAAACCAACAAATCTAATCCACCAACCAAACCACATTATTTATCTTAGCATATTCAAGCACAACTTAACAACCTAAACAAGTTTAGTTTAGACTTAAACCAACAACGAATCAACCAACCAAACCACATTATTTATCTTAGCATATTCAAGACAACTTAACAACCTAAACTAGTTTAGTTTAGACTTAAACCAACAACAAACCAACCAACCAAACCACATTATTTATCTTAGCATATTCGCACAACTTAACAACCTAAACTAGTTTAGTTTAGACTTAAACCAACAACGAATCCACCAACCAAACCACATTATTTATCTTAGCATATTCGAAAAACTTAACAACCTTATCTAGTTTAGTTTAGAATTAATCCAACAACTACTCAACCAACCTAACCACATTATTTATCTTAGAATATTCAAGCACAACTTAACAACCTAAACTAGTTTAGTTTAGACTTAAACCAACAACGAATCCACCAACCAAACCACATTATTTATCTTAGCATATTCGCACAACTTAACAACCTAAACTAGTTTAGTTTAGACTTAAACCAACAACGAATCAACCAACCAAACCACATTATTTATCTTAGCATATTCAAGCACAACTTAACAACCTAAACTAGTTTAGTTTAGACTTAAACCAACAACTTATCCACCAAACACACCACATTATTTATCTTAGCATATTCGAAAAAATTAACAACCTAAACTAGTTTAGTTTAGACTTAAACCAACAAATCGAATCAACCAACCAAACCACATTATTTATCTTAGCATATTCGCACAACTTAACAACCTAAACTAGTTTAGTTTAGACTTAAACCAACAAATCTAATCAACCAACCAAACCACATTATTTATCTTAGCATATTCAAGCACAACTTAACAACCTAAACTAGTTTAGTTTAGACTTAAACCAACAAATCTAATCCACCAACCAAACCACATTATTTATCTTAGCATATTCAAGCACAACTTAACAACCTAAACTAGTTTAGTTTAGACTTAAACCAACAAATCTAATCAACCAACCAAACCACATTATTTATCTTAGCATATTCGCAGACAACTTAACAACCTAAACTAGTTTAGTTTAGACTTAAACCAACAAATCTAATCAACCAACCAAACCACATTATTTATCTTAGCATATTCGACAACTTAACAACCTAAACTAGTTTGGTTTAGACTTAAAACCAACAAAGAATCAACCAACCAAACCACATTATTTATCTTAGCATATACGCACAACTAAACAACCTAAACTAGATTAGATTACACATAAAGCAACAAAGAAAAAACCAACCAAACCACATTATTTATCTTAGCATATTCGCAATAACTTAACAACCTAAACTAGTTTAGTTTAGACTTAAACCAACAAATCTAATCCACCAACCAAACCACATTATTTATCTTAGCATATTCGCACAACTTAACAACCTAAACTAGTTTAGTTTAGACTTAAACCAACAAATCGAATCAACCAACCAAACCACATTATTTATCTTAGCATATTCAAGCACAACTTAACAACCTAAACTAGTTTTGTTTAGACTTAAACCAACAACGAATCCACCAACCAAACCACATTATTTATCTTAGCATATTCGCACAACTTAACAACATAAACTAGTTTAGTTTAGACTTAAACCAACAACGAATCAACCAACCAAACCACATTATTTATCTTAGCATATTCGCACAACTTAACAACCTAAACTAGTTTAGTTTAGACTTAAACCAACAACGAATCCACCAACCAAACCACATTATTTATCTTAGCATATTCAAGCACAACTTAACAACCTAAACTAGTTTAGTTTAGACTTAAACCAACAACTAATCAACCAACCAAACCACATTATTTATCTTAGCATATTCAAGCACAACTTAACAACCTAAACTAGTTTAGTTTAGACTTAAACCAACAAATCTAATCCACCAACCAAACCACATTATTTATCTTAGCATATTCAAGCACAACTTAACAACCTAAACTAGTTTAGTTTAGACTTAAACCAACAAATCTAATCAACCAACCAAACCACATTATTTATCTTAGCATATTCGCACAACTTAACAACCTAAACTAGTTTAGTTTAGACTTAAACCAACAAACTAATCCACCAACCAAACCACATTATTTATCTTAGCATATTCAAGACAACTTAACAACCTAAACTAGTTTAGTTTAGACTTAAACCAACAACGAATCAACCAACCAAACCACATTATTTATCTTAGCATATTCAAGCACAACTTAACAACCTAAACTAGTTTAGTTTAGACTTAAACCAACAAATCTAATCTACCAACCAAACCACATTATTTATCTTAGCATATTCGCACAACTTAACAACCTAAACTAGTTTAGTTTAGACTTAAACCAACAACGAATCAACCAACCAAACCACATTATTTATCTTAGCATATTCGCAAAACTTAACAACCTAAACTAGTTTAGTTTAGACTTAAACCAACAAATCTAATCCACCAACCAAACCACATTATTTATCTTAGCATATTGGCACAACTTAACAACCTAAACTAGTTTAGTTTAGACTTAAACCAACAAATCTAATCCACCAACGAAACCACATTATTTATCTTAGCATATTCGCACAACTTAACAACCTAAACTAGTTTAGTTTAGACTTAAACCAACAACGAATCAACCAACCAAACCACATTATTTATCTTAGCATATTCGCACAACTTAACAACCTAAACTAGTTTAGTTTAGACTTAAACCAACAACGAATCAACCAACCAAACCACATTATTTATCTTAGCATATTCAAGACAACTTAACAACCTAAACTAGTTTAGTTTAGACTTAAACCAACAACGAATCCACCAACCAAACCACATTATTTATCTTAGCATATTCGCACAACTTAACAACCTAAACTAGTTTAGTTTAGACTTAAACCAACAACAAATCAACCAACCAAACCACATTATTTATCTTAGCATATTCGCACAACTTAACAACCTAAACAAGTTTAGTTTAGACTTAAACCAACAACGAATCCACCAACCAAACCACATTATTTATCTTAGCATATTCGCACAACTTAACAACCTAAACTAGTTTAGTTTAGACTTAAACCAACAACTAATCAACCAACCAAACCACATTATTTATCTTAGCATATTCGCACAACTTAACAACCTAAACTAGTTTAGTTTAGACTTAAACCAACAACGAATCAACCAACCAAACCACATTATTTATCTTAGCATATTCAAGACAACTTAACAACCTAAACTAGTTTAGTTTAGACTTAAACCAACAATCTAATCCACCAACCAAACCACATTATTTATCTTAGCATATTCAAGCACAACTTAACAACCTAAACTAGTTTAGTTTAGACTTAAACCAACAACGAATCAACCAACCAAACCACATTATTTATCTTAGCATATTCGCACAACTTAACAACCTAAACTAGTTTAGTTTAGAATTAAACCAACAACGAATCCACCAACCAAACCACATTATTTACCTTTGCATATTCACACAACTTAACAACCTAAACAAGTTTAGTTTAGACTTAAACCAACAACGAATCAACCAACCAAACCACATTATTTATCTTAGCATATTCACACAACTTAACAACCTAAACTAGTTTAGTTTAGACTTAAACCAACAACTAATCAGCCAACCAAACCACATTATTTATCTTAGCATATTCAAGACAACTTAACAACCTAAACTTGTTTAGTTTAGACTTCAACCAACAACGAATCCACCAACCAAACCACATTATTTATCTTAGCATATTCGCACAACTAAACAAACTAAACTAGTTTATTTTAGACTTAAAGCAACAACTAATAAACCAACCAAACCACATAATATATCTTAGCATATTCAAGCACAACTTAACAACCTAAACTAGTTTAGTTTAGACTTAAACCAACAAATCTAATCCACCAACCAAAACACATTATTTATCTTTGCATATTCGCACAACTTAAAAACCTAAACTAGTTAATTTTAGACTTAATCCATCTACGAATCAACCATCCAATCCACATTATTTATCTTAGCATATTCGCAAGACAACTTAACAACCTAAACTAGTTTAGTTTAGACTTAAACCAACAAACGAATCCACCAACCAAACCACATTATTTATCTTAGCATATTCAAGCACAACTTAACAACCTAAACTAGTTTAGTTTAGACTTAAACCAACAAATCTAATCAACCAACCAAACCACATTATTTATCTTAGCATATTCGACAACTTAACAACCTAAACTAGTTTAGGTTAGACTAAAACCAACAACGAATCAACCAACCAAACCACATTAATTATCTTAGCATATTCGCACAAATTAACAACCTAAACTAGTTTAGTTTAGACTTAAACCAACAACGAATCCACCAACCAAACCACATTATTTATCTTAGCATATTCGCACAACTTAACAACCTAAACTAGTTTAGTTTAGACTTAAACCAACAACTAATCCACCAACAATACCTCATTATTTATCTTAGCATATTCGCACAACTTAACAACCTAAACTAGTTTAGTTTTGACTTAAACCAAAATCGAATCATCAAACGCAACAACATTATTTATCTTAGCATATTCAAGACAACTTAACAACCTAAACTAGTTTAGTTTAGACTTAAACCAACAACGAATCAACCAACCAAACCACATTATTTATCTTAGCATATTCGCACAACTTAACAACCTAAACTAGTTTAGTTTAGACTTAAACCAACAAAAAATCGACCAACCAAACCACATTATTTATCTTAGCATATTCGCTCAACTTAACAACCTAAACTAGTTTAGTTTAGACTTAAACCAACAACGAATCAACCAACCAAACCACATTATTTATCTTAGCATATTCGCACAACTTAACAACCTAAACTAGTTTAGTTTAGACTTAAACCAACAACGATTCCACCAACCAAACCACATTATTTATCTTAGCATATTCGCACAACTTAACAACCTAAACTAGTTTAGTTTAGACTTAAACCAACAACGAATCATCCAACCAAACCACATTATTTATCTTAGCATATTCAAGACAACTTAACAACCTAAACTAGTTTAGTTTAGACTTAAACCAACAAATCTAATCCACCAACCAAACCACATTATTTATCTTAGCATATTCAAGCACAACTTAACAACCTAAACTAGTTTAGTTTAGACTTAAACCAACAAATCGAATCAACCAACCAAACCACATTATTTATCTTAGCATATTCGAACAACTTAACAACCTAAACTAGTTTAGTTTAGACTTAAACCAACAACTAATCCACCAACCAAACCACATTATTTATCTTAGCATATTCAAGACAACTTAACAACCTTAACTAGTTTAGTTTAGACTTAAACCAACAACGAATCAACCAACCAAACCACATTATTTATCTTAGTATATTCGCACAACTTAACAACCTAAACTAGTTTAGTTTAGACTTAAACCAACAACGAATCAACCAACCAAACCACATTATTTATCTTAGCATATTCAAGACAACTTAACAACCTAAACTAGTTTAGTTTAGACTTAAACCAACAATCTAATCCACCAACCAAACCACATTATTTATCTTAGCATATTCGACAACTTAACAACCTAAACTAGTTTAGTTTAGACTTAAACCAACAACTAATCAACCAACCAAACCACATTATTTATCTTAGCATATTCGCACAACTTAACAACCTAAACTAGTTTAGTTTAGACTTAAACCAACAACGAATCAACCAACCAAACCACATTATTTATCTTAGCATATTCGCACAACTTAACAACCTAAACTAGTTTAGTTTAGACTTAAACCAACAACAAATCAACCAACCAAACCACATTATTTATCTTAGCATATTCGCACAACTTAACAACCTAAACAAGTTTAGTTTAGACTTAAACCAACAACGAATCAACCAACCAAACCACATTATTTATCTTAGCATATTCGCACAACTTAACAACCTAAACAAGTTTAGTTTAGACTTAAACCAACCACAAATCCACCAACCAAACCACATTATTTATCTTAGCATATTCGCAAGACAACTTAACAACCTAAACTAGTTTAGTTTAGACTTAAACCAACAACAAATCAACCAACCAAACCACATTATTTATCTTAGAATATTCGCACAACTTAACACCCTTAACTAGTTTAGTTTAGACTTAAACCAACAACGAATCAACCAACCAAACCACATTATTTATCTTAGCATATTCGCACAACTTAACAACCTAAACTAGTTTAGTTTAGACTTAAACCAACAACGAATCCACCAACCAAACCACATAATTTATCTTAGCATATTCACACAACTTAACAACCTTAACTAGTTTAGTTTAGACTTAAACCAACAACGAATCAACCAACCAAACCACATTATTTATCTTAGTATATTCGCACAACTTAACAACCTAAACTAGTTTAGTTTAGACTTAAACCAACAATCTAATCCACCAACCAAACCACATTATTTATCTTAGCATATTCAAGACAACTTAACAACCTAAACTAGTTTAGTTTAGACTTAAACCAACAACGAATCAACCAACCAAACCACATTATTTATCTTAGCATATTCGCACAACTTAACAACCTAAACTAGTTTAGTTTAGACTTAAACCAACAACAAATCAACCAACCAAACCACATTATTTATCTTAGCATATTCGCACAACTTAACAACCTAAACAAGTTTAGTTTAGACTTAAACCAACAATCTAATCCACCAACCAAACCACATTATTTATCTTAGCATATTCAAGACAACTTAACAACCTAAACTAGTTTAGTTTAGACTTAAACCAACAACGAATCAACCAATCAAACCACATTATTTATCTTAGCATATTCGCACAACTTAACAACCTAAACTAGTTTAGTTTAGACTTAAACCAACAACTAATCAACCAACCAAACCACATTATTTACCTTAGCAAATTCAAGCACAACTTAACAACCTAAACTAGTTTAGTTTAGACTTAAACCAACAAATCTAATCAACCAACCAAACCACATTATTTATCTTAGCATATTCAAGCACAACTTAACAACCTAAACTAGTTTAGTTTAGACTTAAACCAACAACAAATCCACCAACCAAACCACATTATTTATCTTAGCATATTCAAGCACAACTTAACAACCTAAACTAGTTTAGTTTAGACTTAAACCAACAACGAATCAACCAACCAAACCACATTATTTATCTTAGCATATTCGCACAACTTAACAACCTAAACTAGTTTAGTTTAGACTTAATCCAACAACGAATCCACCAACCAAACCACATTATTTATCTTAGCATATTCGCACAACTTAACAACCTAAACTAGTTTAGTTTAGACTTAAACCAACAACGAATCAACCAACCAAACAACATTATTTATCTTAGCATATTCGCACAACTTAACAACCTAAACTAGTTTAGTTTAGACTTAAACCAACAACAAATCAACCAACCAAACCACATTATTTATCTTAGCATATTCGCACAACTTAACAACCTAAACTAGTTTAGTTTAGACTTAAACCAACAACGAATCCACCAACCAAACCACATTATTTATCTTAGCATATTCGCACAACTTAACAACCTAAACTAGTTTAGTTTAGACTTAATCCAACAACTAATCAACCAACCAAACCACATTATTTATCTTAGCATATTCGCACAACTTAACAACCTAAACTAGTTTAGTTTAGACTTAAACCAACAACGAATCCACCAACCAAACCACATTATTTATCTTAGCATATTCGCACAACTTAACAACCTAAACTAGTTTAGTTTAGACTTAAACCAACAACCAATCAACCAACCAAACCACATTATTTATCTTAGCATATTCGCACAACTTAACAACCTAAACTAGTTTAGTTTAGACTTAAACCAACAACGAATCCACCAACCAAACCACATTATTTATCTTAGCATATTCAAGACAACTTAACAACCTAAACAAGTTTTGTTTAGACTTAAACCAACAACGAATCAACCAACGAAACCACATTATTTAACTAAGCATATTCAAGACAACTTAACAACCTAAACTAGTTTAGTTTAGACTTAAACCAACAACGAATCCACCAACCAAACCACATTATTTATCTTAGCATATTCGCACAACTTAACAACATAAACTAGTTTAGTTTAGACTTAAACCAACAACGAATCAACCAACCAAACCACATTATTTATCTTAGCATATTCGCACATCTTAACAACCTAAACTAGTTTAGTTTAGACTTAATCCTTCATCTAATCTACCACCCATACCACATTATTTATCTTTGGATATTCAAGCACAACTTAACAACCTAAACTAGTTTAGTTTAGACTTAAACCAACAACGAATCAACCAACCAAACAACATTATTTATCTTAGCATATTCGCAAGACAACTTAACAACCTAAACTAGTTTAGTTTAGACTTAAACCAACAACGAATCCACCAACCAAACCACATTATTTATCTTAGCATATTCAAGCACAACTTAACAACCTAAACTAGTTTAGTTTAGACTTAAACCAACAATCTAATCAACCCACCAAACCACATTATTTATCTTAGCATATTCGCACAACTTAACAACCTAAACTAGTTTAGTTTATACTTAAACCAACAACGAATCAACCAACCAAACCACATTATTTATCTTAGCATATTCAAGACAACTTAACAACATAAACTATTTTAGTTTAGACTTAAACCAACAATGACTCAACCAACCAAACCACATTATTTATCTTAGCTTATTCGCACAACTTAACAACCTAAACTATTTTAGTTTAGACTTAAACCAACAACTAATCAACCTACCAAACCACATTATTTATCTTAGGATATTCAAGCACAACTTAACAACCTAAACTAGTTTAGTTTAGACTTAAACCAACAAATCTAATCAACGAACCAAACCACATTATTTATCTTAGCATATTCGCACAACTTAACAACCTAAACTAGTTTAGTTTAGACTTAAACCAACAATCTAATCCACCAACCAAACCACATTATTTATCTTAGCATATTCGACAACTTAACAAGCTAAACTAGTTTAGTTTAGACTTAAACCAACAACTAATCAACTAACCAAACCACATTATTTATCTTAGCATATTCAAGCACAACTTAACAACCTAAACTAGTTTAGTTTAGACTTAAACCAACAAATCTAATCCACCAACCAAACCACATTATTTATCTTAGCATATTCGCACAACTTAACAACCTAAACTAATTTAGTTTAGACTTAAACCAACAACGAATCAACCAACCAAACCACATTATTTATCTTAGCATATTCACACAACCTAAACTAGTTTTGTTTAGACTTAAACCAACAATGAATCCACCAACCAAACCACATTATTTATCTTAGCATATTCGCACAACTTAACAACCTAAACTAATTTAGTTTAGACTTAAACCAACAACGAATCAACCAACCAAACCACATTATTTATCTTAGCATATACGCAAAACAACCTAAACTAGTATTGTTTAGACTTAAACAAACAACGAATCCACCAACCAAACCACATTATTTATTTTAGCATATTCACACAACTTGACAACCTAAACTAGTTTAGTTTAGACTTAAACCAACAACTAATAAACCAACCAATCCACATTATTTATCTTAGCATACTCGCACAACTTAACAACCTAAACTAGTTTAGTTTAGACTTAAACCAACAACGAATCTACCAACCAAACCACATTATTTATCTTTGCATATTCACACAACTGAACACCCTAAACTAGTTTAGTTTAGACTTAAACCAACAACGAATCAACCAACCAAACCATATTATTTATCTTAGCATATTCACAACTTAACAACCTAAACTAGTTTAGTTTAGAGTTAAACCAACAACTAATCAACCAACCAAACCACATAATTTATCTTAGCATATGCGCACAAATAAACAACCTAAAATAGTTTATTGTAGACTTAAACCAACCACTAATCCACCAACCAAACCACATAATTTATCTTAGCATATTCGCAAAACTTAACAACCTAAACTAGTTTAGTTTAGACTTAAACCAACAAATCTAATCAACCAACCAAACCACATTATTTATCTTAGCATAATCGCACAACTTAACAACCTAAACAAGTTTAGTTTAGACTTAAACAAACAACTAATCCACCAACAAAACCACATTATTTATCTTAGCATATTCAAGACAACTTAACAACCTAAACTAGTTTAGTTTAGACTTAAACCAACAACGAATCAACCAACCAAACCACATTATTTATCTTAGCATATTCGCACAACTTAACAACCTAAACTAGTTTAGTTTAGACTTAAACCAACAACGAATCCACCAACCAAACCACATTATTTATCTTAGCATATTCGCAGACAACTTAACAACCTAAACTAGTTTAGTTTAGACTTAAACCAACAAATCTAATCAAACAACCAAACCACTTTATTTATCTTAGCATTTTCGCACAACTTAACTACTTACACTAGTTTAGTTTAGAATTAAACCAACAACTAATCCACCAACAAAACCACATTATTTACCTTAGCATATTCAAGCACAACTTAACAACCTTAACTAGTTTAGTTTAGACTTAAACCAACAACGAATCAACCAACCAAACCACATTATTTATCTTAGCATATTCGCACAACTTAACAACCTAAACTAGTTTAGTTTAGACTTAAACCAACAAATCTAATCAACCAACCAAACCACATTATTTATCTTAGCATATTCAAGACAACTTAACAACCTAAACTAGTTTAGTTTAGACTTAAACCAACAACGAATCAACCAACCAAACCACATTATTTATCTTAGCATATTCGCACAACTTAACAACCTAAACTAGTTTAGTTTAGACTTAAACCAACAAATAATCCACCAACCAAACCACATTATTTATCTTAGCATATTCGCACAACTTAACAACCTAAACTAGTTTAGTTTAGACTTAAACCAACAACGAATCAACCAACCAAACCACATTATTTATCTTAGCATATTCAAGCACAACTTAACAACCTAAACTAGTTTAGTTTAGACTTAAACGAACAACGAATCCACCAACCAAACCACATTATTTATCTTAGCATATTCGCACAACTTAACAAGCTAAACTAGTTTAGTTTAGACTTAAACCAACAACGAATCAACCAACCAAACCACATTATTTATCTTAGCATATTCAAGACAACTTAACAACCTAAACTAGTTTAGTTTAGACTTAAACCAACAACGAATCAACCAACCAAACCACATTATTTATCTTAGCATATTCGCACAACTTAACAACCTAAACTAGTTTAGTTTAGACTTAAACCAACAAATCTAATCCACCAACCAAACCACATTATTTATCTTAGCATATTCGCACAACTTAACAACCTAAACTAGTTTTGTTTAGACTTAAACCAACAACGAATCCACCAACCAAACCACATTATTTATCTTAGCATATTAGCACAACTTAAAAACCTAAACTAGTTTAGTTTAGACTTAAACCAACAACGAATCAACCAACCAAACCACATTATTTATCTTAGCATATTCGCACAACTTAACAACCTAAACTAGTTTAGTTTAGACTTAAACCAACAACTAATCCACCAACCAAACCACATTATTTATCTTAGCATATTAGCACAACTTAACAACCTTAACTATTTTATTTTAGACTTAAACCAACAAACAATCAACCAACCAAACCACATTATTTATCTTAGCATATTCGCACAACTTAACAACCTAAACTAGTTTAGTTTAGACTTAAACCAACAACGAATCCACCAACCAAACCACATTATTTATCTTAGCATATTCGCACAACTTAACAACCTAAACTAGTTTAGTTTAGACTTAAACCAACAACTAATCAACCAACCAAACCACATTATTTTTCTTAGCATATTCAAGACAACTTAACAACCTAAACTAGTTTAGTTTAGACTTAAACCAACAACGAATCAACCAACCAAACCACATTATTTATCTTAGCATATTCGCACAACTTAACAACCTAAACTAGTTTAGTTTAGACTTAAACCAACAACTATTCCTCCAAACAAACCACATTATTTAGCTTTGCATATTCAAGCACAACTTAACAACCTAAACTAGTTTAGTTTAGACTTAAACCAACAACTAATCAACCAACCAAACCACATTATTTATCTTAGCATATTCAAGCACAACTTAACAACCTAAACTAGTTTAGTTTAGACTTAAAACAACAACTAATCCACCAACCAAATCACATTATTTATCTTAGCATATTCGCAAGACAACTTAACAACCTAAACTAGTTTAGTTTAGACTTAAACCAACAAATCTAATCCACCAACCAAACCACATTATTTACCTTAGCATATTCGCAAAACTTAAAAACCTAAACTAGTTTAGTTTAGACTTAAACAAACAAAAAATCAACCAACCAAACCAAATTATTTATCTTAGCATATTCTCAAAACTTAACAAGCTAAACTAGTTTAGATTATACTTAAAACAACAACGAATCAACAAAACAAACCAAATTTTTTTTCTTAGCATATTCAAGACAACTTAACAACCTAAACTAGTTTAGTTTAGACTTAAACCAACAACGAATCAACCAACCAAACCACATTATTTATCTTAGCATATTCGCACAACTTAACAACCTAAACAAGTTTAGTTTAGACATAAACAAACAATCTAATCAACCAACCAAACAACATTATTTATCTTAGCATATTCGCACAACTTAACAACCTAAACTAGTTTAGTTTAGACTTAAACCAACAACTAATCAACCAACCAAACCACATTATTTATCTTAGCATATTCGCACAACTTAACAACCTAAACTAGTTTAGTTTAGACTTAAACCAACAAATCTAATAAACCAACCAAACCACATTATTTATCTTAGCATATTCGCACAACTTAACAACCTAAACTAGTTTAGTTTAGACTTAAACCAACAACGAATCAACCAACCAAACCACATTATTTATCTTAGCATATTCGCACAACTTAACAACCTAAACTAGTTTAGTTTAGACTTAAACCAACAACGAATCAACCAACCAAACCACATTATTTATCTTAGCATATTCGCACAACTTAACAACCTAAACTAGTTTAGTTTAGACTTAAACCAACAACGAATCCACCAACCAAACCACATTATTTATCTTAGCATATTCTAACTACTTAACAACCTAAAATAGTTTAGTTTAGACTTAAACCAACAACTAATCAACCAACCAAACCACATTATTTATCTTAGCATATTCGCACAACTTAACAACCTAAACTAGTTTAGTTTAGACTTAAACCAACAACTAATCAACCAACCAAACCACATTATTTATCTTAGCATATTCGCACAACTTAACAACCTAAACTAGTTTAGTTTAGACTTAAACCAACAACGAATCCACCAACCAAACCACATTATTTATCTTAGCATATTCGCACAACTTAACAACCTAAACTAGTTTAGTTTAGACTTAAACCAACAACAAATCAACCAACCAAACCACATTATTTATCTTAGCATATTCACACAACTTAACAACCTTAACTAGTTTAGTTTAGACTTAAACCAACAACGAATCAACCAACCAAACCACATTATTTATCTTAGTATATTCGCACAACTTAACAACCTAAACTAGTTTAGTTTAGACTTAAACCAACAAATCTAATCCACCAACCAAACCACATTATTTATCTTAGCATATTCAAGCACAACTTAACAACCTAAACTATTTTAGTTTAGACTTAAACCAACAACCAATCAACCAACCAAACCACATTATTTATCTTAGCATATTCGACAACTTAACAACCTAAACTAGTTTAGTTTAGACTTAAACCAACAAATCTAATCCACCAACCAAACCACATTATTTATCTTAGCATATTCGCAGACAACTTAACAACCTAAACTAGTTTAGTTTAGACTTAAACCAACAACGAATCCACCAACCAAACTACATTATTTATCTTAGCATATTCGCAGACAACTTAACAACCTAAACTAGTTTAGTTTAGACTTAAACCAACAAACTAATCAACCAACCAAACCACATTATTTATCTTAGCATATTCAAGCACAACTTAACAACCTAAACTAGTTTAGTTTAGACTTAAACCAACAATCTAATCAACCAACCAAACCACATTATTTATCTTAGCATATTCGCACAACTTAACAACCTTAACTAGTTTAGTTTAGACTTAAACCAACAACGAATCAACCAACCAAACCACATTATTTATCTTATCATATTCGCACAACTTAACAACCTAAACTAGTTTAGTTTAGACTTAAACCAACAAATCTAATCCACCAACCAAACCACATTATTTATCTTAGCATATTCGCACAACTTAACAACCTAAACTAGTTAAGTTTAGACTTAAACCAACAACTAATCAACCAACCAAACCACATTATTTATCTTAGCATATTCCAACAACTTAACAACCTAAACTAGTTTAGTTTAGACTTAAACCAACAACAAATCAACCAACCAAACCACATTATTTATCTTAGCATATTCGCACAACTTAACAACCTAAACTAGTTTAGTTTAGACTTAAACCAACAACGAATCCACCAACCAAACCA
Source organism: Solanum pinnatisectum (assembly GCA_035578085.1). Lineage (NCBI taxonomy): Eukaryota > Viridiplantae > Streptophyta > Magnoliopsida > Solanales > Solanaceae > Solanum > Solanum pinnatisectum. The sequence continues at coordinate 31,128,826 of CM069080.1, read as the reverse complement.
CATTATTTATCTTAGCATATTCGCACAACTTAACAACCTAAACTAGTTTAGTTTAGACTTAAACCAACAACGATTCCACCAACCAAAGCACATTATTTACCTTAGCATATTCGCACAACTTAACAACCTAAACTAGTTTAGTTTAGACTTAAACCAACAACAAATCAACCAACCAAACCACATTATTTATCTTAGCATATTCGCACAACTTAACAACCTAAACTAGTTTAGTTTAGACTTAAACCAACAACGAATCCACCAACCAAACCACATTATTTATCTTAGCATATTCAAGCACAACTTAAGAACCTAAACTAGTTTAGTTTAGACTTAAACCAACAACGAATCAACCAACCAAACCACATTATTTATCTTAGCATATTCAAGACAACTTAACAACCTAAAGTAGTTTAGTTTAGACTTAATCCTACTACGAATCAACCATCCAAACCACATTATTTATCTTAGCATATTCGCACAACTTAACAACCTAAACTAGTTTAGTTTAGACTTAAACCAACAAATCTAATCAACCTACCAAACCTCTTTATTTATCTTAGCATATTATCAATAATTAACAAACTAAACTAGTTTAGTTTAGACTTAAACCAACAACTAATCTACCAACCAAACCACATTATTTATCTTAGCATATTCGCAGACAACTTAACAACCTAAACTAGTTTAGTTTAGACTTAAACCAACAACGAATCAACCAACCAAACCACATTATTTATCTTAGCATATTCAAGACAACTTAACAAACTAAACTAGTTTAGTTTAGACTTAAACCAACAACGAATCAACCAACCAAACCACATTATTTATCTTAGCATATTCGCACAACTTAACAACCTAAACTAGTTTAGTTTAGACTTAAACCAACAAATAATCCACCAACCAAACCACATAATTAATCTTAGCATATTCGCAAGACAACTTAACAACCTAAACTAGTTTAGTTTAGACTTAAACCAACAAATCGAATCCACCAACCAAATCACATTATTTATCTTAGAATATTCGCACAACTTAACAACCTAAAATAGTTTAGTATAGACTTAAACCAACAACCAATCAACCAACCAAACCACATTATTTATCTTAGCATATTCGCACAACTTAACAACCTAAACTAGTTTAGTTTAGACTTAAACCAACAACGAATCAACCAACCAAACCACATTATTTATCTTAGCATATTCGCACAACTTAACAACCTAAACTAGTTTAGTTTAGACTTAAACCAACAACGATTCCACCAACCAAAGCACATTATTTACCTTAGCATATTCACACAACTTAACAACCTAAACTAGTTTAGTTTAGACTTAAACCAACAACGAATCAACCAACCAAACCACATTATTTATCTTAGCATATTCGCACAACTTAACAACCTAAACTAGTTTAGTTTAGACTTAAACCAACAACGAATCCACCAACCAAACCACATTATTTATCTTAGCATATTCGCACAACTTAACAACCTAAACTAGTTTAGTTTAGACTTAAACCAACAACGAATCAACCAACCAAACTACATAATTTATCTTAGCATATTCGGACAACTTAACAACCTAAACTAGTTCAGTTTAGACTTAAACCAACAACGAATCCACCAACCAAACCACACTATTTATCTTAGCATATTCACACAACCTAAACTAGTTTCTTTTAGACTTAAACCAACAACGAATCAACCGACCAAACCACATTATTTACCTTAGCATATTCACACAACTTAACAACCTAAACTAGTTTAGTTTAGACTTAAACCAACAACAAATCAGCCAACCAAACCACATTATTTATCTTAGCATATTCGCACAACTTAACAACCTAAACTAGTTTAGTTTAGACTTAAACCAACAACGAATCCACCAACCAAACCACATTATTTATCTTAGCATATTCGCACAACTTAACAACCTTAACTAGTTTACTTTAGACTTAAACCAACAACGAATCAACCAACCAAACCACATTATTTATCTTAGTATATTCGCACAACTTAACAACCTAAACTAGTTTAGTTTAGACTTAAACCAACAACGAATCAACCAACCAAACCACATTATTTATCTTAGCATATTCGCACAACTTAACAACCTAAACTAGTTTAGTTTAGACTTAAACCAACAACGAATCCACCAACCAAACCACATTATTTATCTTAGCATATTCGCACAACTTAACAACCTAAACTAGTTTAGTTTAGACTTAAACCAACAACGAATCAACCAACCAAACCACATTATTTATCTTAGCATATTCGCACAACTTAACAACCTAAACTAGTTTAGTTTAGACTTAAACCAACAACGAATCAACCAACCAAACCACATTATTTATCTTAGCATATTCAAGACAACACAACTTAACAACCTAAACTTGTTTAGTTTAGAATTAAACAAAGATCTAATCATCCAACCAAACCACTTTATTTTTCTTAGCATATTCGCACAACTTAACAACCTAAACTAGTTTAGTTTAGACTTAAACCAACACCCAATCAACCAACCAAACCACATTATTTATCTTAGCATATTCGCACAACTTAACAACCTAAACTAGTTTAGTTTAGACTTAAACCAACAAATAATCAACCAACAAAACCACATTATTTATCTTAGCATATTCAAGACAACTTAACAACCTAAACTAGTTTAGTTTAGACTTAAACCAACAAATCTAATCCACCAACCAAACCACATTATTTATCTTAGCATATTCGCACAACTTAACAACCTAAACTAGTTTAGTTTAGACTTAAACCAACAACAAATCAACCAACCAAACCACATTATTTATCTTAGTATATTCGCACAACTTAACAACCTAAACTAGTTTAGTTTAGACTTAAACCAACAAATCTAATCAACCAACCAAACCACATTATTTATCTTAGCATATTCGCACAACTTAACAACCTAAACTAGTTTAGTTTAGACTTAAACCAACAAATCTAATCCACCAACCAAACCACATTATTTATCTTAGCATATTCAAGCACAACTTAACAACCTAAACTAGTTTAGTTTAGACTTAAACCAACAAATCGAATCAACCAACCAAACCACATTATTTATCTTAGCATATTCAAGCACAACTTAACAACCTAAACTAGTTTAGTTTAGACTTAAACCAACAACTAATCCACCAACCAAACCACATTATTTATCTTAGCATATTCGCACAACTTAACGACCTAAACTAGTTTAGTTTAGACTTAAACCAACAAATCTAATCAACCAACCAAACCACATTATTTATCTTAGCATATTCAAGACAACTTAACAACCTAAACTAGTTTAGTTTAGACTTAAACCAACAACGAATCAACCAACCAAACCACATTATTTATCTTAGCATATTCGCACAACTTAACAACCTAAACTAGTTTAGTTTAGACTTAAACCAACAACCAATCAACCAACCAAACCACATTATTTATCTTAGCATATTCGCACAACTTAACAACCTAAACTAGTTTAGTTTAGACTTAAACCAACAACGAATCCACCAACCAAACCACATTATTTATCTTAGCATATTCAAGACAACTTAACAACCTAAACTAGTTTAGTTTAGACTTAAACCAACAACGAATCCACCAACCAAACCACATTATTTATCTTAGCATATTCGCACAACTTAACAACCTAAACTAGTTTAGTTTAGACTTAAACCAACAACGAATCAACCAACCAAACCACATTATTTATCTTAGCATATTCAAGACAACTTAACAACCTAAACTAGTTTAGTTTAGACTTAAACCAACAAATCTAATCCACCAACCAAACCACATTATTTATCTTAGCATATTCGCACAACTTAACAACCTAAACTAGTTTAGTTTAGACTTAAACCAACAATCTAATCAACCAACCAAACCACATTATTTATCTTAGCATATTCGCACAACTTAACAACCTAAACTAGTTTAGTTTAGACTTAAACCAACAAATCTAATCAACCAACCAAACCACATTATTTATCTTAGCATATTCGCACAACTTAACAACCTAAACTAGTTTACTTTAGACTTAATCCAACAACGAATCAACCAAACAAACCACATTATTAATCAAAGCAAATTACAACAACTTAACAACCTAAACTAGTTTAGTTTAGACTTAAACCAACAACGAATCAACCAACCAAACCACATTATTTATCTTAGCATATTCGCACAACTTAACAACCTAAACTAGTTTAGTTTAGACTTAAACCAACAACAAATCCACCAACCAAACCACATTATTTATCTTAGCATATTCGCACAACTTAACAACCTAAACTAGTTTAGTTTAGACTTAAACCAACAACGAATCCACCAACCAAACCACATTATTTATCTTAGCATATTCGCACAACTTAACAACCTAAACTAGTTTAGTTTAGACTTAAACCAACATCGAATCAACCAACCAAACCACATTATTTATCTTAGCATATTCGCACAACTTAACAACCTAAACTAGTTTAGTTTAGACTTAAACCAACAACGAATCAACCAACCAAACCACATTATTTACCTTAGCATATTCGCACAACTTAACAATCTAAACTAGTTTAGTTTAGACTTAAACCAACAACGAATCAACCAACCAAACCACATTATTTAACTTAGCATATTCGCACAACTTAACAACCTAAACTAGTTTAGTTTAGACTTAAACCAACAACTAATCAACCAACCAAACCACATTATTTATCTTAGCATATTCGCACAACTTAACAACCTAAACTAGTTTAGTTTAGACTTAAACCAACAACTAATCAACCAACCAAACCACATTATTTATCTTAGCATATTCAAGACAACTTAACAACCTAAACTAGTTTAGTTTAGACTTAAACCAACAACGAATCAACCAACCAAACCACATTATTTATCTTAGCATATTCGCACAACTTAACAACCTAAACTAGTTTAGTTTAGACTTAAACCAACAACGAATCAACCAACCAAACCACATTATTTATCTTAGCATATTCGACAACTTAACAACCTAAACTAGTTTAGTTTAGACTTAAACCAACAACAAATCAACCAACCAAACCACATTATTTATCTTAGCATATTCGCACAACTTAACAACCTAAACTAGTTTAGTTTAGACTTAAACCAACAACTAATCAACCAACCAAACCACATTATTTATCTTAGCATATTCGCACAACTTAACAACCTAAACTAGTTTAGTTTAGACTTAAACCAACAACTAATCAACCAACCAAACTACATAATTTATCTTAGCATATTCGGACAACTTAACAACCTAAACTAGTTTAGTTTAGACTTAAACCAACAACTAATCAACCAACCAAACCACATTATTTATCTTAGCATATTCGCACAACTTAACAACCTAAACTAGTTTAGTTTAGACTTAAACAAACAAATAATCAACCAACCAAACCACATTATTTATCTTAGCATACTCGCACAACTTAACAACCTAAAGTAGTTTAGTTTAGACTTAAACCAACAACTAATCCACCAACCAAACCACATTATTTACCTTAGCATATTCGCACAAATTAACAACCTAAACTACTTTAGTGTAGACTTAAACCAACAATCTAATCCACCAACCAAACCACATTATTTA